>JAPEUT010000023.1:0-159670 GCA_027946375.1 Neodidymelliopsis sp. IMI 364377
GGGTAGATGGGGGATGAGGGTCGCACGTAGGGGTAGGATCCTGGGATGTGGATGGGAAGGTGGGATTTAGGGGTGCAGAGGAAGATGATGCTTAGGGTGAGGAAGAAGGCGGCGGCGATTAGGACGGGTTTGCTGCGCATAGTTGGTGGGTGGTGGCGGTGGTTGTGTTTGGGGGGGTTTTTTTTTTTGGGTACGGGATCGGTTTTGTCTTTCACGAAGGCAGATGCCCTTTAGGAAGAACACAAAACCTTCTTATAGGGTTTGAGTAGGGTTGAGTAGTGTTGATAGCATCAATTTGCCCTTCTTTAGAATAAGCGCTCTGCAGTAAAGTGTCGCCGGATATGAGTCCGAAGTCTGTGCGCTTCCCCTGAATAGGCACGCCCCATCATTTTGTTTGGGTACGAGGGCATATCTGATAGTCTAGGTGCTGGATGACGCGGAGGCTGAAGGTGTGGGTTATTCCCGTTAGATGTATGGTTTCGCAAATAATGGACTTGGCAACTCTTTCGTGTACATATCTTCTGCTTTATCTCAGCACTCCTCATAATATGCGATCCACGAGCTTTCGCTAGCTCACTCGATCCGATGCTGCTGATATATATTACACCACTACAATCCGTGGTCTACTTCTCACTAATTCCCCCCACTCCCAGCTTTCGGTGGCGGACTCACAGTGCTTCCCCTTCGACTCGCATCCTTTCCCTCAGCCGCCTCTCTCTCCAAGAAGTCCTGCCACAACTCTGCCAGCGACTCCTTGTTGCTTGAGCTGCTGGCCATCAGCATTGGGTCGGACATGGAGTTGAGTGAAGGTGTGCTGGGTGTACGGCGGAATGGCGACATGGGTACTCGCAGGCCACCCGAGTTTGAGGACGTGCCTGGGCGAGCAAGTCCTGCCTGTTCTTTTTGTTCTGGTGTGGCGTTAGTAGGGTGCATTTATAGTAGGAAATACAAATGATAGCGTACCGTCTGTCCAACCCAGTAACATCGAGATGAGCTGCAGGGCTTCGAACTTCTTTGGATCTGAGCGGTCGATGGCCAAGAAATGTAAGAAGTAGTTTGTGATGATCTGTCGATCGACGTTGTCCTCTGGTCGGCCCTTCTTCAGAATCCGTAATGCTTTGGTGAGGTGCTCGTTCAGCGTGACCGCTTCGTGCCGTAGTTTGCCAATCAGCAGATTCTTCTCTTTCACTTCTTTCTCAAATGGCAGAGCCCTCTCTAGCTCTTTTTGTGTTGATTCGACTGAAGCCTTGGCTGCTTTCGATGCTTCTTCTGCGGTCTGGACCTGTTTCCGGAGGTCGTTGATCTGGGATTCGTATGTCTCCACTGACTTCTTGAGTTCCGATCTTCGCACTGTTGATGTAAGCTTTGATTATACAGAATGCTGTGAGCAGACTCACGGTTCTGCACCTCCTGCAGCGCTTTTTGGAGACCCTCGACAGCTTGGTTGTTTTGATCTCTATCTCTTGCAGCACGCTCAAACTCGTCTTTGAGGTTCTCAAGCTGTTCTTTCAGCTCCCCTTCCTTCTCGGACAAGCTTTCCCGAAGAGAACGCTCATTCATGGCCAACACTTCCCAATCCTGCATTGCTTGTTTTGCGTTGTCGAATTCTTCTCGTGCATATGCCTCGCGCGAGATCAGCTCGTCGCGTTCCTTTATCCAGTTTTGCTGCGAGAGATTCGATCTGCTGCGCAAGTTGTTGACCTCTGTCGCTTGGGCCTCATTTTCCTGTCGCAGTTTCGCTAGCTCCTCATTAAGACTATTATTGTTCTCTTGAAGTTCGCGATTCTGGTCTTGCAGTTCCGAGACTTGAGCATCGTACTCCTCAATCCTGGCCTGGCATGTGTCAGTAAGATCCGTTTCCCTACTAGCTCATCTGAATAAGTACGCACCGCATCGGCCTTCATTCGATTACCCAGACTCGTCTTGATGGTGTTTACTCTCCCCAGTAGATTCTTGTACTGCGTCTCAAAGTGCTCCTTTCCTTCGTTGGCTTCCTCGAGCTCCTCTCTCAGACTCTGAACCTCCTCTTCGTGCTTCGACTGCGCACCGTCCGTAGCTTGCCCTGCATGCTGGCTTTGTATGCTTTCTAAACTTTTCCTCAGCTCTGTGACCTCTTGGCGCAATGCATCTCGCTCTTTCGCTATCGCATCGAGTCGCGCTGTGGTTTCTGTATCCGATGGTGGAGAGGGCGACATATGTGGCGAGCGCGAGCGCGAGAAGCCGAGGGCGACTGCAGAAGCTATGCTGTGTTGGTGTGTGCCATTCGTTGAGGCCATTGTAGGGGAGAGTGGCTGCTCTTCGTCCTCGACGTCGTCTGCGTCTCGGTCGATTGTTTGCGCTGCCGCGGGTTTCTGCAGTTGATTTATCAGCTTGGCGTGTCGCTCTGTTGCGCAATTCGATATGCGTACAGTGTTCTCATCTTCCTCGTCTGCATCCTCATCTTGCTCTGCCTCGGTCTTGTCGTGGTTGCCATTCGCTTGAGCGCCCTCATCGACCTTATTCACTCCTTGGCTGCCACCCTTCTTCTTGTTCTTCTTCTTTTTCGACTTGGAGGTGACTCCTACAAGTACATAGTCAGCATCGTGTACTACATGTTCCTACCCCGCTAACACCGCGCGTCTTGGTGTACTTTTGGCGGCTTCGAGACCACCTACCACTCTGATTTACAGGGTCTGATGTCGCCGGCGCAGACATCTCTGTTAGCTACAATGCGACTGAATGCATGCACAACTGGGAATTGTTACAAGGCCAAAAGCATAGACAGCGGGCAAGGGAGCATCTATCGATATGTTGACTTGGCGCGTCGTGTCCCCATGGAACGTTTGTTTCGGGAACTGCGCAAGCACGTCACTAGCCACGGCACGAGCCACTTGTATCGTCTACAACCCCGAGACTGCCGTTGATCGTCTTGGTAGCTATATTTATAGATCTGAATAGTGTGGATACGTCAAAGAGAGCAACGGTCCGTTCTGATGTCAAAGAGAGCCCGGCCTACTGTCTTGGAGTTTAGACTATTGACGAGCACTGTCATGAACGCATGATGAACAACAAAAGTTGCGGGGTACAACCGTCTCTCGAGCTATTTGCCTCTTGAAAACATACTTCACTTCTTTTCTTGATGTCGATCCGATTGCTGTGATCAGACCATGAAATACTACAATCCAATGTTGTACTCGGCAGTGGTTGTCATTTATGCTTCTCTCGGCTTCCGCCTCTTTAGGCTGTCCTACATCTCGAACAGGCTTGGTCAGCAAAGGTCGCTGCAGGAGACAAAGGCATGATTTGACCTCCTAGTGAGTACTTCTTGGAAGGTAATAGCCATGTCCCTAATTACAAAATTAGGCGAGGCCTTGCAGGTCGATGGATATCAAGGGGTAGCGAAAGAGCGTACAGGGCACCTGTCCATAGCTATATATTGACTACAATCGATCACTCTTCCATCGATCACATCTCTTCCCAACTCAAAGTTGGATATCTTCGATAGTATAGTGGTCAGTATTTCTGCTTGTCATCCTCAAGACAGCTCGCAGGAGGCCGGGGTTCGATTCCCCGTCGGAGAGATTCGATCCTTTTGCTCTTTTTGCTCCTCGAATGTTGTCAAGATCATGCCATGTGTATCGTTTGGTTGTCTCACGTAGCCTGGCTGCAATAGCTCAACTTATCATCCTGGTTTACTCTTGCAATGTCTCACGTGCAACCATAACGTGCAATGGTGTTTGCAAGATTGGAGTAGCTCTTCTGTACGTCGCAAGCAGAAAGCCTGTAGGCTCGCACTCATCACTCCTGGAATAGTTAGGGGCCGTACATGCGCCGATTATTTGCTTAGTACTTGCCCAGTATTTGTTCAGTACTTCCTTAGTACTTGCCCAGTACAAGTGATAGGTGATCTCTTCAGTTTGTCCAAAGTTTTACGTGTTGTAGCAGACTAATCTGTGGTATAATTGATTGCAAATGCATCAGAGCGCCAGTGGTATGCTTGCCAACTATAATACAACAACGTCCCTTTCCGTCCGTATGTAGCGCCTGTGTTGTACATTTCCTGCTCTCCTGCTTTCCTCGTCGTCTCTACGCGCAGCTGCCCCTCGCACAACTGGAACAGCGCCTTCTTCAGCATCCTTTACTTTCGGCTGTCAGCATCCCTCTTCAGATCAGACTTCTTGAAAGTCCAGCCGGTGTGCCGCATGATCTGCTCCTCCTTCTCTATTCTAGGATCTACCTCCATCGATCGGTTCTTCTGCGCGTACTGGCGCTTCTCGCGTGCCAACTGCTTGCTCTGCTTCTCGGTAGGCCGCCTGATGGACCAGTTGAGCTGGCGAAAGATGTTGGTCTTGATGGCTGCAACGAACGTCAGCTTCAGCTTCAGATTCAGGCTACGTTCTAGAGGTTGCACGTACCGTCAACGCAGTACGGGCAGAGGATGTGGGCACGCTTTGTCCGCCCACATGCCGAGCACTTGTTCAGTGATGTGATGTCCTGGATTCCCTTGCCGGCCATGAACCGTGTGCGCTTCTTCATGTACGACGTCTTCTTCTTCGGCACCGCCTTGAGGAGGCCGTCCCAGATGTCGCCCAGCGAGGGCAGCGATGGCAGCGATAGCGAGGGTATGGCGAGCGCGGCAAAGCGCGTGGACTGTGCGAGGCGCTGCAGGAACGGCAGGTTCAGGACGGGGCGGAGGGGGCCATTGATGCCACTGAGGCCAGGCATCAGCGTCTGCCACAGCGGGGGCAGCGGTCGGGCGAGCGCCATGGTGAGGATGTGCGGTGGGGTGGACGGTGCGGGCTCGGGACACCCTCGATGGGCTTGGGCTGGTGATGGTGATGGAGAATAAAATGCACCCCAGCCCAGCGCCCGAGCTTCGGTCCGCACTTACCATGGCGGTCACTAGCGCGCTTTCGCTTGCCCCTTTCCCTGCGCCTGCAACTCCGCGAGAAAGTCGCCAGCGCAACGTGCCTGACTGTTTACTCCTGCACCACTGCACTCCTGCACTCCTGCACCCACTGCAACACCACTCCGCCGTGCCCGCTCCCTCACCACACGCCGCCCCATCCACCGCCAGCCCTGCCCCCGAGGCCCACCTCACCCGCAATGGCTGCCGCACTCCCGCAGTCCATCTTCCCGGACAGCTATGTCGGTTTCGACAGCATCACCAAGCAGATTGAGAAGAAGTCGGTCAAGCGGGGGTTCCAGTTCAACGTCATCTGCGTTGGTGAGCTCCATCCCGCCCTGCCCTGCGTGCCTGTGCAGCCAGCTAATGCGTCGTCCATCAGGCCAGACGGGTCTTGGCAAGTCGACCCTGATCAACACCATCTTCGCGTCCCACCTCATCGACAGCAAGGGCCGCTTCCACCCCGACGACGAGCCCCGCACAACCACGACCATCCACCCGGTCTCGCACACAATCGAGGAGAACGGCGTGCGTCTGCGCCTCAACATTGTCGACACCCCCGGCTACGGTGACCTGATCAACAACGAGCGCTGCTGGGACCCCATTGTCAAGTACATCAAGGACCAGCACAGTGCCTACCTGCGCAAGGAGCTTACAGCCCAGCGCGAGAGGTACCTCCAGGACACGCGTATCCACTGCTGCTTGTTCTTCATCCAGCCCTCGGGCCACGCCCTGAAGCCCATTGACATTGTCGTCTTGAAGAAGCTTAGCGAGTTTGTCAATGTCGTGCCTGTCATTGCCAAGGCCGACAGCCTGACCCTGGAGGAGCGTGCTGCCTTCAAGGAGAGGATAAAGGCCGAGTTCCAGTTCCACAACCTGCGCATGTACCCCTACGACAACGAGGAGGACGACCAGGACGAGATTGCCCACAAGAACCAGATCAAGGTGCGCAATGCCTATCTGCCTAGAAAACGGTAGCAAAGACCTGACTAACACGCAACAGGACCTCATTCCCTTCGCCGTTATTGGCTCCGAGAAGACAGTCGTCGTCAATGGACAGAACGTCCGCGGTCGTCAGACCAAGTGGGGTGTCATCAACGGTATGCTGACGATCCTCATTTCACCAATGTTCGTCGCTAACACTCCACAGTTGAGGACGAGAACCACTGCGAGTTCGTCTACCTGCGCAACTTCCTCACCCGTACCCACCTCCAGGATCTCATCGAGACCACCGCCCAGATCCACTACGAGTCTTTCCGCGCCAAGCAGCTGCTTGCCCTCAAGGAGAGCTCCGCCGTCGGTGGCCACTCATCTCGCCCCATCTCACCATCTGCCGACCGTGAGCTTAGCAGGAACAGCCAGCGCATGACCATGAACGGCTACTAGGAGATGCCGAATCACAGCCGCGTTGACAGCCTCCCAGGGATGAAGGGTGGCCCACTACCCCCACGCATGGAAAGGCCTGCGCCAATTATCGATGTCTAGTGGAGAGGGTGAGACACAGCGCAGAATGTGCATGTCCGGGAGTTTTCGACATGTTTTGATACCAGTGCATCGCTTAGCACCAAAACCCGGGGGAGCAGCTAGCAGCATATGTTCACCAGACTTCACTTTACACTTTTTTCTCAATATCCTTTTTAGTTTCGATGAGCTTCTTGGCTTCTTTGATCTCTTATGTCATAGCACGGTGTAGTGGTTGGCTTGGGCCTGGGTTTAACTGGTTAATACCCTGGCTCCCTCGGGATAGTGTAGTGAAGAAAGTAATACACCAAGATGGCGCTTTCGATTTAGTTGTACTTGCTTGTCCTGCCAACAAGCGGTGATGATGACTTTGGTGCCTGCTGAATACAAGTCCCTTCTCTCAGGACATACGTTGGACCACGTGCGAGTGTCAAGTGTCAAGCTTGTACTCAACCAATCAATCTCGACCCCACAAAATCCTCCATACTGTCATCCCCTTTCTTGCCTCCCCTCTTCGCTTCACCCTCCAACCTTACGTTTCTTCCTTTTGCAGGTCCTGGCGAACCATCTGGCGATCTCGAATCTGTGCTTGCTGCAGTGGTAGGGAGACTCTCTCCAACAATTCGCTCAACGACCTTTGCTTTTGCTCCTGCACGCTTGAACCGGTCGTCAAAGTCTGCAACGTCTGCCTCGGTGTTGGAGGTCGAGAAGGTGAGGGGGTCCGTTAGGTGATAGAGTAATGACACGTTTGATTGGAGCCGCGTTGAGCTATTTCCAAGGGGTGGTAGAGGCTTTTCTGTCTTAGCCTCAAGCTCCAAACTCGATGAGACTGCAGGCTTAGGTTGGACTGATTGACTTCGACTCCCCCATACAGCGCCCCGGCCGTGAAGCTCGCCCAAAGCAGAAAATTTCTCGAAGCCTTTTTCGAGTCCGAAGATGCGGCCTTCGATGCGACCGGCTCGGGCGCCGTCTGCTACTCCTTGGTCGTGGGCTGTGGTGTAGAGTGTGTCTTCAAGGGTAAGGAGGTCGTCGAAGGGGTCGGTGGTTTGAGGGGCCATGTTTGTTGTTGTGTATTTACGGCGTTTAACTATGTTTCCAGGATATGGTTGTTGGACTTTTGCCTCTAAGATGCCCCAGAGTTGAGGTCTGCTTTGCACGCCTCTTCTTTACAGGAATGCTTGTTGGTATTTAGATGCTGCAGTCTGTGACTATGCAAACAATTGATATTGTTTTATCCCAACTGAACTTCGTTCTATTGGTTTGTTTCGTCTTCCAGTATTATTGGTGTTCTTGAAATGTGAAATGAACACTTCAAGATTTTCTGGGTGAAAGATCGAGTCAACCTAGCTGACGAATCAAGGACATCTACGCAAACCACTGCTGAGTGTTGCAGATACTGTGTAAAATCACTATATATATATCAATCCGCTTACTCATGTAAGGTTTATTTGTCCCTTTCGCAAGGACATGTCTCGCGAATCCGAATTGACGTGATGTGGCGCAGGTGGCTGGTGCTCCGTTCGGCGGGGTCTAGAGGGGCATCGCCGCCGGTCTCGTGCGAACGTTGGAGCTTTCTTGAGTCACTTCAAAACCACATAACAGAATAGGGTTACATAGACCCATTGAGCTGCAGTATTGGATTCCAGTGTAGATCCTCTTCAAAAACATACTAGAGATTACAGAATAGGTAAGCTTAAAGACTCCTCAACTCACACTTACTTCCACACCACGCAAGGATCCAGCTGATATAATTTGTAGAAGCAGTCCCATGAGCGAAACAAAGAAGATTGTCCTCCCCGTCGAGGGCGAGCGCAATGTACTCATCACGAGTGCTTTGCCCTACGTCAACAACGTCCCTCATCTAGGCAACATCATCGGCAGTGTTCTGTCTGCCGATGTGTTCGCTCGTTTCTCTCGCGCGCGAGGCTACAACACACTCTACGTGTGCGGAACCGACGAGTACGGCACAGCGACCGAGACAAAGGCGATTGAGGAGAAGGTCACACCACAGCAACTCTGCGACAAGTACTACGCGCTTCACTCGGAAGTCTACAAGTGGTTCAACATCAGCTTCGACCACTTCGGCCGCACGCCAACACAGCAGCAAACCGACATTGCGCAGGACATCTTCAAGAAGCTGCACCAGAACGGGTATCTTGAGGAGCAGACCACAACACAGCCGTACTGCGAGACACACAAGAGCTTCCTTGCGGACCGATTTGTCGAGGGAACTTGCCCGCTGTGCAACTACGATGACGCCCGAGGTGACCAGTGCGACAAGTGCGGTCATCTGCTCGATCCTCTCGAGCTGAAGAACCCTCGCTGCAAGCTCGATGGAGCAACACCTGTCCCGCGCGAGACGAAGCACGTATATCTCTGCTTAGACAAGCTGCAGCCACTGGAAGAGGAGTGGTTCAAGAAGTCGAGCACAGAGGGCAACTGGAGCTCCAACGGTGTTCAGATCACAGCATCGTGGCTTAAGGAGGGTCTGCGCGCACGTGGTATCACTCGTGACTTGAAGTGGGGTACTGCTGTGCCTCTTGAGGTAGGATAGCCAGGACGGGAGGGTTCCAGGATGCTGACAAGTGAACAGGGCTACGAGGACAAGGTCATGTACGTGTGGTTCGACGCCTGCATCGGTTACGTCTCGATCACAGCAACATACACAGACGAGTGGGAGAAGTGGTGGAAGAACCCCGACAACGTCAAGCTCTACCAATTCATGGGCAAGGACAATGTGCCCTTCCACACCGTCGTCTTCCCCTGCTCGCAGATTGGTACCAAGGACAACTGGACCATGCTCAACACCATCTCCACAACCGAATACCTGAACTACGAGAAGGGCAAGTTCTCCAAGTCAAGAAATATTGGTGTCTTTGGCAACAACGCAAAGGAGACTGGCATTCCGTCCGACGTCTGGCGTTACTACCTGCTTTCGCATAGACCGGAAACCGGCGACTCGGAGTTTGAGTGGGACAGCTTCATTGCTGGAAACAACAACGAACTGCTGAAGAACCTCGGCAACTTCGTCAACCGCGTTATCAAGTTTGTCAACTCCAAGATCTACGACTCGGTCGTGCCCGATTACACAAAGTACGAGGACGACTACTTTGTCGAGCACAAGAAGAAGGTCAACGAGCTGCTGAAGAAGTATATCGAAGAGCTCGAGGATGTCAAGATCCGTGCAGCACTAAGCACAGCGTTGCACCTGTCCAGCTTGGGCAACCAGTTGCTGCAGGACAACAGACTCGATAACAACCTTGCCACAACCGAGCCTGAGCGCTGCGCTGCGGTTGTTGGCCTTGCTTTGAGCCACATTCATCTTCTGGCTAGCTTGATCGAGCCGTACATGTGAGTTGACATGACCCTAGATTCGCAAGAAATACTCGTACTGATACAATGCACAGGCCCGATACAACAAAGAACATCCTCAACCAGCTCAACGCCGAGTTCCTCATTATCCCTGACAACTGGGAAGCGAAGTCTCTCCCCATCTCCCACAAGATCGGTAAGGCCGCATACCTATTTTCCCAGATCAAGCCCGAGAAGGAGCAAGAGTGGCGCGAGCAGTTCGGTGGTGAGGAGGCACGTAAGGCGAAGGAGGAGAAAGCCAAGAAGGCTGCCGCCAAGAAAGCCGAAAAGGAGAGGAAGAAGGCAAAGAAGGCTGCTGGCAAGGCTGAGGGTGTCGAGGCTGCTGAGAAGGGCAAGGATGGACCTGCGGACAAGACTGCCGAAGAGGCCATCTCGAGTGGTGTTGAGCAGGTTACCCTCCAAACATCGTAGAGATATGTTTGCAATCCATGTAGCTTGAAAGGTCGAGCGGTGCTGTATTTGAAGTCGGCAGGTGTTGAAGGTTTGCATGGCGAAGGTGCCGGTGTTGGCAAGGATTGTTCAGATGGAGCAGGTTGGCGCTCTATATGGAAGAGGTTATGCGCATTGTCCAAACACAAATTCAACAATCTTCACAGCAGCCTCTTGGTCATACCACTTTACGACGATTTCAGCCAAAGGCCGTGACTGTCTTTTCAGCATGAGATGGTCAGTGAACAGTTTTATCATACAGTTGCTGGACGTACGCTGCATTCACAACCCTAGGACAATCCTAGACGGCGGCCAAGATGGGAACACCACAGTTACTCTCCATCTCGGCCACAACTAATATGCGGTACAAGGGCTTGTGCATACTTTTCAATCTCCGTACATGCTGTGGTGGATCGACAATTGAGGCTGAACCATCACGGCAACTAACTCGGTTCCCCACACTCGGCTTCGGCTTCTGCAGTATGACAGCACGACAGCAACTTTCAGGAACAGACCATGCCAGTAAGAACCTTGCATCGAACAAGCTTTAATACAAGACTAGGTACACGGAACTCGTACGAAAAGGACTCTATTGTCGTTTCCCGCGAAACTCCAATTCTCTTTCAAAGCTACAATCTCACAACTACACACCAACAAAATGGCCATCCCCAAATCCTCACAAGACGCCCCAGACAACCCTCAACTCCCCATAATAATCTCCGGCGGCGGCTGCGTAGGCCTCTTCCTCGCGCTCCTACTCGCGCACAGCAGCACCCCAAACCGCATCCTAGTCATCGAGCCACAAACCCCGGATCCAACCTCGACACGCGCAATGGCGCACCAACCGCCCTCGTTCCCGCTGCTCGCGCAGATCCCAGGCTTGCTGCCTGAGCTCGTGGCCGCGGGGACGCTGAGTTCGGGCTTGTGCTTTCGTACTAGTGTGCAGACGGGGAGTCGGGTGATTGCAGAGAAGAGGTTTGATAATGGAGGAGAGGGGATGAAGGGGAAGGGGCAGTTGTTGTTGCCGCAGGGGAAGTTTCAGGGTGTGCTGATGGGGCGGTTGGCGAAGATGGAGGAGAAGGCTGAGGTGAGGATTGGGTGGAGTGTTGAGGGGTTTGAGCAGCATGGCGAGCGGGTCGCGGTAAAGCTCACTTCAGAGAGTGGGCAGAGCGAGACGGTGGAGGCGGCGTATCTTGTTGGCGCGGATGGAGCGCATTCGCCCGTGAGGAAGCAGATGGGTGTCGAGTTGGCGGGAGAGACGTTGGATGCACAGCTCGTGGCTATGGATATGCGGTTCCCGTTCGAGTCGTATGGGTTTTTCGACGCGAACTTCATCATTGATCCTGTCAACTACGGACTTGTTGGTCGAATTAACCGGGACGGACTGTGGCGCGTGTCGTACGGCGTACCAGGAAGCCAGAGCGAAGACGAAATCAGAGAGAGGGTGCACGAGAAGCTTCGAGGCATGCTGCCGAACGAGGGGAGGAATGAGAAGGGAGAGGATGCGTTTGAAGTCGTGAAAGTGGCGCCGTACAGAGCGCAGCAGAGATGCGCGACAAGTCTGGCGAAGGACAGAGTATTGTTGATCGGGGATGCCGCTCACCGTGAGTTCTTTTCATGCCCTATCCGAGGACCTGTAAAAGATTCCTCACTAACACACCGCAAGTGACAAACCCATACGCCGGCTTAGGTCTCGCCTCTGGCATCGCAGATGCTGACTCCCTCGCGCCAATACTCTCGCACATCCTGACTGGCAAAGCATCAGACGCAGACACACTGCTGAGTTCCTGGTCGGAAGCCCGGCGGCAGAATTTCTTCGCTTGCGTAGACAAGCCAAGTAGGATGGCGTATGCGCGGGTGAAGAGCAGCGTGGAGACGGACAAAGACGTGCAGGCGTTGCTGGAGAAGGATCCGATAGTTGGTGCGTTGAAGAAGGGGATGCCGGTTATGCCACCGAGTTTGAGAACCGAAGGAGAAGGGCTTGATGGATGGTGATGTAGGTGATAGATACGAATGGAATCTTCCATACTATCGGTATCTACTTCGCCTGCCTTTGAGAGAAGAACTATTAGGAGCAGTAACTCGCTGTGTCATTAGGTAAGTATCCAGTGTGCATCTTCAAAGAGCAGCCCGTGGGTTGGAACAGACAGCAAAGATATTGAGAGGTAGGCTGAACCTCGTAGAGCGTTTGTCACGCACAAGTGTAGATGAATGCAGAGTAGGTAACGATACGAAGAGGAAATAAATTCTTGATCGACGCTTGACCTTCTTGATGGTTTGACGTGGTCGGTTGATAAGACAAAGAGTTACTCCTGTACATGTTCGATCATTTCATGTTTGTCGTAAGAGCATGTCGTGAACAGAGATCCAAGCCCAGTACTTGCGCGAGTGAGCACTTCGTTACATTTGTTAGCGTGTGCCTGTTGCGTCGAAACGGTAAGGTAAGCAGGTCATCTCAAGGAGACGTGCAGATGCGCTCAAGGTGCACGACATGTATGGTTTCTACAAAGCGATCGAGATATTCTGAAATATGGTGTAGTACCACCCAAGAGCTGAGAGGACGCGCCGAAAGGCTTATATGCGAAGGACAATGGTTGAAGCATGGAGCTTTCGCGTTGCGAATGACAGGTATGACGCGTGGGGCGCGTGAAACACCGTCCGGCAATTTGACGCGTAAGAGCCCCCAGCTACTCGAGCTTCTAGACGCCAGCACCAACAACATCGTTGATAACAATGGCACCCTCCAGGGGTCAGCAGCTCTTATGCACTTTCGGCAAACATATTGCATGCAAGCCCACTTCGAAGCACTTCTCTCAGCCAACGACAACATTGCGATGGCCTGCAAATTCGCGCCGAACCTATACATCGTTCACGGAAAATCTCTCCAACCCTGCGAACAAGTTGCAGAGCTACATCTCTCGTAGCAGCGATCCATACCTAAATCTCAGCGTCGAAGACCACATATTGCGCAAGTCTCCGCCAGACAGCACCATCCTCTTCCTATATGTGAATCGGCCCTGCGTGGTAATCGGGCGCAATCAGAATCCATGGACTGAAGTCAACCTCAACATCCTCAATGCCGCCACTGGAACACACGATTTGAAAGAAACCGAACCGCCTGGGATAGGTGCTGTGGATATTGTACGTCGTCGTTCTGGTGGTGGTACCGTCTTTCACGACGAAGGCAATCTCAATTGGAGCATAACTTGCCCACGTAGCGAATTCACTAGGGACAAACACGCAGAGATGGTCGTCCGAGCATTGCGCAAACAAGGCATTGAGCGAGCCCGGGTTAACGAGCGACATGATATTGTGCTCGATCAAGGGCATGAGAAGCGTCCATCGGACCCTGAAGACACCCATCGCACACCATACACGGTTGACGAAGGCATTCCAAAACCGTTGAAGGTCTCTGGGTCGGCATACAAGCTCACGCGACAGAGAGCGCTGCATCACGCGACAACCCTTCTCGAATCGCCGAACTTGCATATCATCTCGCAGTATCTGCGATCCCCCGCAAAGCATAACATCGAAGCCAAGGGTGTCGAAAGCGTCAGCTCACCGGTTTCGAACATTGGACTGGATCTAAAAGCCTATCAGAAGCGTTTACAAGAGATATTCGCAGCGATGTATGCTGATACTGGAAGTATCAATGTCACTGACACGGTTGACGACGAATTCTTGAACATCCCTGACATTAAGAAGGGATACGATGAGTTGCGGGTTCGTGCCTCCGTATCTGGTGAATGATCACAAACACTGACAACTGTAGACTTCGGACTGGATGTGGGCGCAGACGCCTCAATTCGATGTGAAGCTCGACTTCGTCGATGGCCCGAACATCGTCATGAATGTACATCATGGCATTATCAAAACTTTCGAAACCGAGGCTCAAGCCGCAGATGAAATACACGAGGATATTCGATCAGCTCTTGTTGGCCAAAAGCTACAAGACATCCACGACTGGACAATGCTGCTACAGTCTCGGGTCGAGCCTTTTAACGATCGATGCGCCGCTGTTGCAAAGCGGCTAGATGAGTTACTGCCGGTGCCTGAATTTCCAAGAATTTGACGTATGAAAAGATTCAAGCAGTCCGAGGGATCAAGGAACAGGCTTGTATCGTCCTGCGATACAACCTTTATGGTGAAGCTGAGCATAAGTTGAATATCATTGTTGCTGCACATACACATGAACATGTCAAAAGAAGGATCAGGGTCGACATTTGACGCGTGTTCCGAGAGCTTTCTTGCAATCGCTATAAAACAACGTCTTGTCGAACGACCCTTGATTGGCAGCACGAAATCAAAGGCTTCCAGCAAGCAGCCGGACACACGCCAGAAGAGACAGCAACTACAGGAGATACGAAGCCATGTACTAGGATCTAGAATGAGAGGATGGTAATCTTGCCTGTGACGATCTTTCTCCGCATGGATGAACACAGCTGACCCGCCTTTACGCTGTTCTAGCCGCTCACTCATTCTCGTGTAAGTCATGAGCGGCCTCATCACATGCTCAGAATGGTAAGTCTAGAAGCAAAGCTTTCAGATGTGTAAGTCGTTGGTGTATAGGCAGTTAGCAGAGCCTAGAATAGTGCCACAGATTTCTCCCTTACGTCTGGTTCAGGCCACCGATCTGCTGGATATTGACTTCATTTTGTAATAGGAAATGCAAGAGGTTAACGAGTGAATTTGGCCCAGTATCGGGGCGCCCCGCGCTTCGAGGCTCTAGTGAATAAAAGATCTCCAAAAGGTGTTGAAGACGATGCAGTGTATTCCACTCGTAAGGTACTCGATAGTTTCTGTGTCCCCTCGCTCTTACCTGAAAGGGTACCGGTCGAAGCACATTCCTTTTCAGTGATGACGAAAGGTCGCTTGGCTCACGTCGCGGTCACGGTTGCCTGCCCACTACGTCCGTTTCAGCCTTGGACTCTGCTCTTTGCATCGCCCCTTTTGCTCGCCTCAGTAGGCGGACAGAGCAAGCGCTGTATTTACAGCCGCACAAAACGCGGTGCGCATTGGTGCAGCGAGACAACTGACCAACCAAACGATGACAGTGTCTCTATGTGGTGATGTTTGAAACAAAACATGGCAGCTGCCAGGCGCGAGCGCTGCGGACCACGTTTCAGGTGAACTCCACGCTCGCTTTTCCTTTTATGGTTGCATCTTGTAGCCTGAGGCAATCGAGTAAGGTACTTTTGACATCAGTTGCGCGCTGACGCAAGGAATGCGCTGCCCGTCTAATCTCTGCGTCTACGCGCGTATTCTTGCGAGTCTTCGATTCACTTGCCCCGCCTTTCAATACTAATGTATTAATACCATCATGGACTATCTTCAAGACACTGGCGCAGGCTCGCCTCAAACCTCCAACACTGCAGCTAGCATGAACATGAACGTTGACATGAACGAGCATATGTACCGAGCAGACGACTACATGGGACCTCAGCAACAACCGTATCAACCTCAAGACGACACACTGATGTATAATTATACATTTCCTAGTATGTGCCATCAACGTGTATTGAGCCGTACCACTTTCAAGACTGTCACTGACAAACACAGACCATGCGGTCCAACAGACGAACATTTGGCCCACCACTCCCATGAACCACCGGCAGCCATTGCACCCTCAGCGCTCTTCAATATCAACACATATATCGCCCAATCTATACCCAAGGGACTCAGACGGCGGCAACTTTTCACCTTGGCATTCGCGCTCATCCACAGCTTCGACGAATACAACTTGGTCCCTGTCATCTAATTTACCCAACACGCATGGCCAACGTACATCCAGCCTTAGCAGTATAGCAGGCTTCGACTTGTCAATCTCATCACCCTACACACCTAGTTCTGTAGAAGAACCAGTATCGCCTTCTGCACGACCGACTATCAAAAAGCGAACAACACAACGATCCGCGATCCTGGAGAAAGACCCCTTTGCAACGTGTGTATCTCGGACACAAAGGAGTCGGCGTTCAGAAAAAGAGCCAGGGTATTGGTGTACCTCTTGTGAGAAACCCTTCATCGAGAAGTTTGACTGGAAAAGACATGAGGAGACTTATCAAGAACGCCTAGTCGTGCTTGAATGCGACTTTTGCGATGCCATCTATTTCCTTGCGAAGGACTTTGTCAACCACCACTATAAATGGCATCGTTGCAAGCTTTGTAAGCATACTAAAGACCACGTCCAGTCGGCAAAGAAAGACCGTCTGCCTCGTTCTGGCTGGGGTTGTGGTTTCTGCGTCCATTTCAGTACTGATTGGAAGGAGCGATGTGACCACATCGCGCACCACTTCGAAAAAGGAAACCTGGATATGAAGAGTTGGCACCATAGTATTGTGATATATAGTCTCCTGCAGCGGCCAGGAGTTGAGAAGGAGTGGACTAGGATCTTGCAGAACCAACCGCACATCAACAATTCTTTCTCTTGGAACCAACATAGCACTGGGCGTGTTGATGGCTATCCAGAGAATGGTTCAACTCCAAATCTCCAGGACCGTCTTGAGTACTACAGATCTGGCGATGATGCGGCTGCACTGGCGCAGCTTGCCTTCGAGAAGATTATTTATCCGCCCTCTCCGCCTCGCGTTCCGCGTAAGGACTACTCTGAAAATCGACATCACGCGACCATCAATGACATATTGAACGAACGGACAGCATTCAACAACTCGATAGGCACAATCTCAGAGGAGAATTTCCTGCCTGCCAACGGTCCTGACCTCAACTTCAACTATGATTACGAGGTGTTAGAGGAAGCATTCGGTCTGAATCTTAACGCGTGTCAATGAGATAGGGTCTGGGACAGCAGTTCTCGTACTATACATGAGTCACCGGGGACGTGGGAGGAGGGGAGTGGCATGTTTCGTGCAACCGGTCTGCACACTCCATAATGTATAACTATAGTGTCTGGTACATTTTCAATTATTCCTGCTAGATGATAGGCACCGTGTTGATTGCGAGAGTACTAGATTACTTTCAAGAGCTTTAACAAGGAATGGACTTGAATTTCCTGACCTTGTCACACCCTCCCCATGTGCGCGGTTTTAGAAACGACCACTGGGAATGCTTACACTTAGGTGCATTCGTGCCACCGCAGTTAGACGTTTCAGTTATATTAAATGCAGGCTTGCTCTACACTGCCTGCTTTCGATCAAATGATAGGGTCATGTCGTTTCCATATGTACATTCGATCTCTCCTGAAACGTAGCCTTACCAGCACTGATTCTGCGAGAAGTTATATACAGCAATGAAAGAGATCCATCGGGCAACAGTAGAGCTTTTGGTCTAGTGAAGTGTCCACATAGGTAAAGATACGAAACAAGAGCTTCAGGTGAAGTAATCTCTGTCATAAAAGAACAGAGGGTTTGTTTCAGAAGTAGGTCGACATGATCTAGCATTTGTATAAGTTGAAGGACAGTAGCTAGCTATCCTGAGGGCAATATTACTTGGGTTGAAACATCGAACACTTGAAACGGCGGCGCAGAAAGGGTATCACTCGTACTCACTCCAACTTTTACACGAGGGCCGAATACCGACACTACTCCGTACTCATTCCAACCAAGATGGCTTCAGCAGCGGTCAGCTTCGCTTACATCTTCTTACTTTATTCCTACCAGCTGATCAAGTGCAGGCGACTGATAGATCCCAGGTGATCACTGTCAAACTTGACACAACATCTCGTGCAGCTGTATCGAAAAAGGTTTGCCACATAAAAGCAACCTCATCGAACACACCTCAACAAGAGGAGCGAGGGGCAAGGTTAAGCTTTTGGCTGGAAGAGGACCAACAGCAGGGTCCGTGGAATGCTTTGGCGATTGCACGTTAACTTCTACCTTCACCTGGCTGCTTTTACCAGCAAGTTTCGCTTAGCTTTATAGGCTCCAATCGTGTTTGTATATAAACAACGCAACGTCCTGCCACACCATCTTTTTTCTTCACACCTTTATCTCCTGGAATCCAAAATGCCTCAAATCAATCTTGTATTCATGAGAGTCCTACTCCTTCTCGTCATCTTCTCCACCTTGGCTGTCTCGTGCCTCCCTCCTCTCAACGACTTCCGATATGCTGACAATGCTACTCTTCTCGAGGAAGCTATCAAGCAACTCGAGTCAGAGCCTACAACTGGCTCAACTCGCATCATCGGAGGCACTAGTCCAGTCAAACAGTGGCCAACCGACAGCAACGGTATTGTAAACATCAAGTACTGCTTCAGGAATGAAGAAGCCAAGAACAAATTGCAGCCGGCGCTTCGAAGCGGCTGGCTGCTTTGGTACAACTTGCTTGGCAATGCGGGCCCTGGTAAAGGTCATCGTCTAGGTGGCATATCGGAAACTGTATCGGGTGGACAGAGCGTATACTGCTGGGCTTCATGGGACATGCAGATCTGTGAGTAAAAGGTTCACAAAGCCAATACAGGCTTATACTAATCATGGTTTCCGTCGCAGGGAATCCTAAGGTTTCGAGTGGTACCCTTCAAGTAGAACTCAGGGACTATTCACAAGGCGGAGAGGCTACACTTGGCTACCGACCTGTGGAGTGGGATCCTCGTTTTGATCGCCATACACTGCGCCTTGGATACGACTCAAAGAATCCCGTACAGTACAATGCATACGTCGCGGCCCACGAGCTTGGTCATGTCTTCGGCTTCATACATGAGCATCAGCGCCCTGATCGTAAGTTCTTACAACATATGCGACAGATGGTTCTCATACTTACCACATCTCCCCAGGTGACCACTACGTACGTTTCGGGTGCAAGAATCTCGCAAACTACGATCGAGCTGTGATGCTTGCCAAGTCGCATCCTACCTTGACCATTGAGCAGCTCTGTGTGTCGCCCATCTACAGCCGTCTTTCCCCATGGAACGAACTACCTTTCGTGCCATTCGACTACTCCACAATTCCTTTTTATGAGTTGTTCCACTGAAACAAGGACGGCAAGCCTGATGGTACCAACCACAGGTATACCATGACACACGATAGGGTGTATGACATGATCTCTATCATGCACTACCCAAGCATTTCCAACGCTCGAAAGGCCCAGAAGTATACCGACCTTCCGCTGCTGCGCTGGAAGAAGGGAGGTCCAGGGTATGCACCACCTAAGGAGGCCACGGATCAGAACTCAGAGATCATCAGGTTTGGAATGGAGCCAACGAGAACCGATGTGGAAGCTCTGAAGATGATGTACCCGTGGAACGGCTGAATAAGGAACGGTGGCGCTAGTGCATGCGGTGGTCTGGTGCATATACCATAGAAGAGACGTTGGTGATAGACCAAACACCTAGAGGCATATGCAAAAACTTGATGATTACAACGTTTGTTGAGTTTGCGTGCGCATATTGTGAAGGAAATGGCAACGATGACGATACTGACAAGGGTCTAGAGGGAAGAGCACGCGGATAAACGCGCTAGCGACGCGGTACAAGCGGATCTTTGCGCCTCCTCCCTATCTCTTCCACCTCACTCAATTCATCAACTAAGACATACCGCGATGCTATGTCAACTTCACTTACACGTCTCGAACGAGTGACGATGACGAGAGATTCAGCTGAGTACGATGCACAATGATGGTCGAAGGCTCAGGGTATCTTCGCGCATTACTCACATTACTGTTTTAGGATTTTCACGACGCCCACATCCAACCAACCAACCAATAGTACACGGGCGTAACACACTCGAGATCTCTGGACCTCGTCTGTGGGTTCAGCAGCCAGGGCCCTCCCTACATCTTTTGGTGTATGGCTGCTGGACAAAGGCAACACCCAAAATCAACAATTCCGGGTCGCTGTGGGAGTGTGCCACATCAGTGGATGCGATCCATCATAGACTCGGGTTGGTGAGTCAATCTGGCATCATTCCCTGCTACACGACCCTCTTTGTTCCTGCTTCTCGGAGTGGTTGAGCTTCGATGGGTGGTTGGCAACTATGGGATTGGCGTTTCGTTTCAGCTCATACACTTCCTCTTTTTTCACATCACGGTTTTCTAATCGTTGCTGCCTAGATCATCGATCGTCTAACTTCAAGCCTTTGTATCATGTCAACCTTGCTCTCATTCGTCGTGAGCCCTGCATGTGTGACGAACATCAAATGCGGAGCTTAGCTCGCGGAGGTGGCGGCCAAGCTTCAGGCAACCGTAACGATAACAGCATAAATTCTGGCGCCTTTAAAGTGTCAAAACAACATTCTCGACATGGCGGACATTGAAGCGGTCCCTGCGAGTGCCGTGAAATCTACGGTGGCATGCTATTCACGTGCCGATTTCGTTAGAGGATGGACTTTCCCACTGCAGCCGCTGCACGACTTCAAGCTCGATGGTGAGCCAGCACAGTATGCGCCCGGCCATCCCAAAGAGTGGGGAGACGAAATGATATCGATAGACTTCCGCGAGGCGATCAGAGACGGGCAACCCGAGAAATCATACGTAAGCTACCGCGCTGCCATCAGTCCAGACAAAGCACTGTTAGCCATCACCTCAACCTACGAGCGCATACTGGTGTACGACATTGAATCGCAGGAGGTGCGTCAGGTTCTCGATGGCGCAGGCGATCTGGTTTTCGCTCCTCTTCAATCACACAACGAAAAGACCATTGAAGGGGAGTGCACGACGAACCCGGCTTATATTCTTGGCTGCAGTGTATCAGATGAGAACAGCAGATCTGGAGTGGACAATCAGCTCGTCTTCTGGGAGCTTGATCAATACGGGCGTCTGCTGGACCAAGAAGAGCCAATCGACGCGACTGCCTTTGCGGCTCAAGCTATCGATGCGATCCTTCCAGATCTCATGACAAAGCATGAGTGGTCTCGAGAGTTCGTTGCTGCATCGTCACTACACGCAGACTTGGCAAAAGCGTTAAGCGTGGCTGCCACAACCTATCGACGTAGACACAACGCCCTGTTCAAGGATGCAAGGTTCGGCAGCTTCGGTTCTACCCCATTCAGCAACGACGGAAAGTTATTCGTCTATCACTTTCAGAACACTTCTACTCAATCAGGCATGAGAGATCCCGAGGACCTCCCACAGGTCATCGTTGTGGATATGATAGCGGGTAAAGAACTACATCGTTTGTCAGGTCATACAGATGCTATAATGTGGTCTGCGATCAGCCCCGATGCACAGCATGTTGCCTCTGTATCTTGGGATGGGACCTTGCGCATGTGCTCTTTAACAACCGGCGAACTCGAATGGGTCACGGATGCGGGGGGTCAAAGCTGGACAGGCGCGTTCTCCGCCGACTCAAAGCATATAGTTTGGAGTTCAGGGAACGGTCAAGCTGTCTTTGTCCACAAAGTAGAAGGTGGTCAAGGACTTTCCGTCTTCCCAGAGACCTTCCGAACCTGGTGTCGCAGTCTTGCGTGGCATCCTGACGGTAAACAGATTGCTCTATGCTGTGGCAAGCATGTCTATGTTTGGCGCCCATTTGACGGCACCAACGGGAAGATTACGCAGCACTACCAGATTGATGACGAGAAGAACTGGAAGTCCATGGCGAGTATCGAGCAAGTGGCGTGGCTGGATCATGGACGACTCCTTCACCTGTACGTTTCCGATGGCACAAATCTCATTTACGATACTCGGTGCAATCTGAAGGAGCTCCTGCTACACCCAAATGGTGTAGACAGTGCATGGGTCAGCAGTGGGTTTTATGGAGATCTCAAGATTACTAGCACGAAGAATGGTTACGTAAGTGTTGATGGTGATGGTAAGGTAAGGTATTGGTCATCTGGGGTTGTAGTTCGGAATTCCTGGTGGGAGAAAACGCCCAAGAAGATAGAGCATACGGCAAACGCGAACAGAACACCCTTCCCAGAGACGGGCAAGTATGTCAAGGTCACGCGACGACCTACTGAAGACAAAGAGACAGTGCTCGACGACACTATTTGAGGCGTTGTAGCTGATGTGAACTTTGGTTCGTAGCCTGTTAGATGGAGGTTGTTGGTAGCTCCTTGATGCATCACTATTTCTTTAACCACGTAATATTCACACTCTGGACTCTTTTGTTGCCGATCCCATTTCTCACCATCGTGCGTAACAGGTTAACTCCGAGCACACAGAACAGTACCCTACGTGTTACACGCCGTACGCCAAGGTAAGCAACCCCCACGAGCGCGCATCGCGCTTGGCTAAAGGCGTCACGGACCGTTTAACCGCGACAGGATTACCACATTGGGCTGTACCCCACACTATCACACCGGTGTTTCGCTTACTCCTCTCTGTACTCCTCATTGTACGGCCCATTGTTGTCCGAGACTCATATCTACACTGGATGCTCTGCAAGTATCGAGAGTCTCCTCAACTGTTCTCTACATATTCATTCACCAAAGACAACCTTGAATCTATGCCATTACTGTGGACAAGCTTACCATCTTCACGCAAGATCATCGAAGAACCCACACATCATGATTCGTTCAACGCAAAATGGAGATCGTTACGAGCTTACCAGTCCTACGGCAATGCCGAAAGCCGGTGGCTTCCTCTGGAACCAAAAAATGATGATCCAAGTAACCTGCCGTGGCTATGCGACCGCTCAATTTATGCAGCCTGAACCAGCGAAGTATGTTCATGCGCCCAATCTCGAGGCTAAGACTTTCATGCAGCCGGAGCAGAACTACTATGCGCACCACCCTGGACGATTCGTCTATATCAAAGACGAGGAATCAGGAGACATATGGTCCGCACCGTATGAGCCTGTCCGAGCGAAGGCAGACCTTTATGTGTTTTCTGTGGGAAAGAGCGATATCCAGTGGACTGTTGAGAAAGACGGTATCAAAGTGGAAATGACTCTACTCTTACCAACTCATGATGTTGCGGAGCTTTGGAGTATCAGTGTCACCAACACTTCGGAGCGTGAACGGAATATCAGCGTGTATCCTTACTTTCCCTTCGGATATATGTCTTGGATGAATCAAGAGGCGGAGTGGAGTGAAAAAGTGGGTGGTCTCGTGGCAAGCAGTATTACGCCGTACCAGAAAGCGGAAGATTACCCAAAGACAAAGTTTTTGAAGGACAAAACGTACTTTATCTGCGAGAGGACACCAGATTCTTGGGAGTCCAGACAAGAGGTATTTGAAGGCGAAGGGGGCTTGCACGCACCGGAGGCATTGCAGCAGGCGCAGTTGAGCAACAGTGATTCGAGGTACGAGACTCCGACAGCTGTGGTGCAGTATCGAGTCCATTTGAAGTCAAAAGAAACAGAGCAGTATCGATTCCTTTTGGGCCCAGCTTTCGATGAAGCGGAAGTCGTTGCCATGCGAGACAGGTATCTCAGCAAAAACGGCTTTACACGAACCCGAAAGGAGTACGAAGCGTACATCGAGGCGGGTAGTGGATGTCTTAAGATCGAAACACCAGATAAAGACCTTGACAACTTCGTTAACAACTGGTTACCACGACAAGTCTACTACCACGGAGACGTGAACCGACTTACCACGGATCCTCAAACCCGGAATTATCTTCAGGATAACATGGGAATGAGTTTTATCAAACCCGAAGTCTGTCGTGAAGCGATTCTCACTGCGATTGGTCAACAGGAGGAAAGCGGTGCAATGCCCGATGGCATTTTGCTTATAGAGGGCGCGGAGCTGAAGTACATCAACCAGGTCCCACACACGGATCATTGTGTGTGGCTTCCAATCGCACTAGAGATCTATCTCAGCGAGACGGGAGACTATGCTTTACTTGACAAACAAATTAAGGGCATGCATGGCGACACATATACGGTCTTCGAACGCTTCAGCCGGGCAATGGACTGGCTTCTCTCTTCCAGCGCAAGAGATGAACGAGGACTGAGCTACATTGCGCAAGGAGATTGGTGCGATCCCATGAATATGGTTGGTCCAAAGGGCGTCGGAGTATCAGGATGGCTCACAGTCGCTACCGCGTACGCGGTGAACCTTTGGGCTGAGGTTTGCGAGCAAGTCGAGAAACCTGATATTGCAAATAGATTTCAAGCCGGTGCAAAGGCCGTCAATGAGGCAGCGAACAAGCATCTCTGGGATGGCGATTGGTTTTCTCGAGGCATCACTGACGACGGCGTAACTTTCGGTGTCAAAGACGATGAAGAGGGTCGCATCTGGCTCAACCCTCAAGCATGGAGTATCCTAGGCGGCGCAGCTTCATCCCAACAAGTTTCGAAGATCCTTCCACAGATTGACAGCCAACTCACAACCCCATACGGAGTCCTCATGTTCGCGCCCCCATTCACAGCAATGCGCGAAGACGTAGGTCGGGTAACGCAGAAATACTCCGGTCAAGGTGAAAATGGAAGCGTGTACAACCACGCTGCATCTTTCTACGCTTGGGCGCTGTATACCATCGACGAGTCTGACCGCGCATATTCTTGCCTACGTGCAATGATTGCCGGACCGGACGAAGAAGATTTGCTAGCCAGAGGTCAATTGCCAGTCTTCATACCGAATTACTATCGTGGTGGCTGGGGAATCGAAAAGCTCCAGCGTACGGCTGGACGGAGCTCGCAGTTGTTCAACACAGGAACTGTCAGTTGGGCGTATCGCTGTATCGTTGAAGGTCTGTGTGGGCTAAGGGGTGTTAAGGAGGGATTGAAGATCGATCCGAGATTGCCGAACGATTGGGACGGGCTGACCGCGACGAGGCTGTTCAGAGGTGCTACCTTCGAGGTCAAAATTAGACGCGCTAACGTCAAAGCTGTCAAAGTGACTGTTGATGGGTCGAACGAACTAAACGATGCAACTGTCAAAAATGTCGAGGCAGGCAAGACGTACAAGCTTGATGTGCAAGTTCCTAATAGGAAGGAGTAGAACTAAGTCAGATGTCATATTCACAGTGCTAGAATCAGAGATCAAAAGCTAAGAGGAACCAGTGCAAGCACCTTTATCGCCGTCCCTAAATTACTGTCAGCTGTTGTTTCACTACATTCGTAATACACCAGACTTACCGCGATCCCAAAGTTACTGTATACGATCCTCCACCCATCCTTAGTCTTCTCCCAAACGTCCTGATGTGTCACATACGCTGTAAACACACCTTCTGTTGTATTTGGAAAATGCGTAGCCTGGAAGTACGTCGAGCTCACTGCCGTCTTCGACGCACACACGTCAATAATGTGGTTGCCGATCAAATGCTGTGTTCTTGGGTACGCTGTGAGCGATCCTTGCAAAAATGTCGAAATAGCTGGAAGACCTTCGAAGATGCCACCGAGTCCGGAGAAATTGGCTACAGCTGAGGGGGCGAAGACATGGTCGAGTAAAGGGAAGGCTTTACTATCGAGAACGAGGGCGTAGAAGTTGATTGTTTGACGAATCGTTTCGATGTCGTCGATTTGAGATGCCTTGATGGGTTTGGGAAGGAAGTATTGCGGTAATGATGCGGGGGCAGGAGCAGGTAGAATCTGAGGACATGATGCAGGGAGGTCAGGTACCGCGTAGGTGGCGGTGGTCAAACCGGCAAATGCACACGCGAAGATCGAAATTGTACTGGCAACACGCATCTTGAGACTTTGGTGAGTATGAGATAGTGAGGCTGGTGTCAATGAAAATCTGAGAGGTCTAGAACTACTTGTATGGAATCTGGAGAGATGCCCAATAGTCCAGGCAAAAGCACCACCTGTCAGGGTTCAAAACGCCATCAATATTTTATGAGGCTGAAACTAGAAAGCCTGACTCCGAGCTAGTCACTCTCTCTCGTGAATTCTTGAAGTTTATACCTGTAGTGGTGTGCACAGGGGTATGGTGAGCACACATTAGGTTTGGTGTCATGTGTGGCTGCGCAAGCTTCATCATAGTGCTGACTGGGGCTGAATCGCTCAATTACCGGTAAGTCATCACACGTGCCTTGCCGACAGTCTAGCATGAAAGCTGACCTTGGTGGAGAATAAGACATGGTGAGTTCGAGGGCTGTGCCTGAAGATCATGTTCTCCGATTAGCGGGTCGTGCTACGTCATCGACTTACGCAAATTATTCGGTATCGTCAAAATCGTTCTTTAGAACTTCAGATCGCACAATGGCCTCGGCGCGTGGTTTGGGCAATGGCATGTTGCTGTGCAGTCGTAGGCTTGGGTTCTGAGAGGGCGCCTTGCGAACGAGGTAACGAACGCCACGCGCTCAGACTTAGACAACACGACAGAGCGCACCTACCGACCGGAAGCCATGCGAATCAGCATAATATTATATAGCACAGACAACTAGACGTCTCAAAAACCAACTTTACATGCAGTCATTCTCTCACGCATCTGGGAATAGCTCGTCGGAAAGAATATGGCCCATTTGCTCGCACTGGTGATCATAGTTCGGACCTACGTCTATCGCCAAACGAAGAGGGACGAGTACGAAATCAATCCCTGACCAAGGACCTTCCGACTGGTGGGATGTACGAAAAAACTTCAAGCTGTTGTACCTCTTCAACTTCGCCGTCGCTTATAGTACCCGCTGGATGAGGTATTTATCACCTGAGCACCGGCATCTTGGAATGGGGTTTGGTCGACGAACAGCCGGCTCATGGCATCCATTGGCATTGTCTCGATGATCTACACGAAATGCGAATTTGAGAAAACAAAGAGGAAACCGGTGAACACGTTATCCGTTGCTAGCCACAGCTCTGTCACCTCCAGCCACTTTGTTTCGCTGCACCGCTAGACGTAGTGTCGGCTCGGTCGGCTTCTCAGTGTTCTCATCGACCTGAGCAACACCAACGGCGCGGTTCTCTTGTTTGCCGTCTCAACAACTCTGTTCCACAACCACCTGCCCAGCCCCGCTTCTCTGATACGCCGAGTAGGCCTAAGGCACGTGACTTGCATCATCATCGGTGCTCACTCCACATCTCCTTCTGGTCCACCGGGATTCTGGGGTGACAGACTTTAGTGTCCTGACTAGAAGCTTAATCGCTCATCACTCATACGTACATCGGAGCATTCGGCCTCTGGGAATTCTAATTTGAGAACATGCCGTCTCGTCCACTTTTTGCCACGTACGCTAAGTTGATCTTGTTCACTGTTGGGTTGTCGACACTGATTATCTTGCTGTAGTATGGTGTCAGTGGAAGGGTGCAGAGCATAGTTGGTCCGCAGTTTGTACCGTGCGCGAACCCAAAGATTGAACGTCAACCAGAGCTGAACCCGGATAGTATCGAGCGACTGGCGTTAACTGATCCATGCACCTTGTTGGATTTTGAAAAACCTGATCGACCGGCTGTTGCGATCCATACTCCGGAGTATTCGCGGTAATGGTAATGTTCCTGTCTATCCGTCTACGTCAAACACCAGGCCAGCCGATGATCGACTAGCTAACGGCTCTGGCGTCGAAAACTCTGGGGAACATTCGCTTGGTTGGCCAATGCCGATGGATGCTGTTACGTGACTGCGATATTTTCCCTCTTACAGCAAGCTCCACGTCCCAATACGACGCATGGCGGAGCTTGTTCCCACGTCCAAGCTTCGCCGGTTGACAGCTTCTGAGCTTGCGCTGCTTGATATCATCATTATCGATAACGCGGTACCAACGGTGCAGTATTGCAGCCGTCTCAACACCGAGTATGGCCATCGTACTGTGGGCCAATATTGCGGGTCGTAGAGCTGACTTCGATGTCATCGATACAAGTGTGTATGCCTTTCTTTCGTCTATAAGAGGCTCACCACTGCTCGACTTTGAAAGGTATCCTCAACTTCATCTTTCCACTCTGCAATCATTAAAACCCCCTCAAATCTTTTCAAGATGAAGTACGCTTTCGCTCAAGTTGCGTTCGGCCTTGGTGCCAACGCTCTCGTTGCCCGCGAGGCTTCCCAATGCATTCAGTTGCAGGCTTCCGGTGGTGTATCAGGTGTTCTTGGCCAGCTCAGCGATGGTCAGAACCGTGTTGGAGGAAACGGTCTCCCCACTGGCTGCTACTGCTTGAGCAACGGTGGTTTCACTGACTCCAACGGCCGTGGCTGCATCCTCACTCCTCCCACAACACAATTCCAGTGCGATGTTGGTGCTAGCCCTACTACTGGCTTCGCCACTGGCTCTAATGGTGCTGTCACCCACGACGGCAGCTCCAAATTCTACGCTTGCCCAGCTACCGACAGCGAGTACAACGTCTACACCTCACCCGTAGCTGGTCAGGACAAGTGCGTTGAGATTTCTTTGAGCTCTGCCGGATCCTGCGGATCAGGCTCTGCTCAATCGAGCGCACCCGCTGCTTCTCAGCCTGCGAAGAGCTCTGCTGCTCCTCAGCCGTCCATGCCTGCACAGAGCGCTCCTGCGCCTAAGCCAGCACCTCCCGCTCAGAGCTACCCTGCACAGAGCCCCCCTGTACAGAGCGCCCCAGCACCTAAGTCATCCGCTGCTGCACCCAAGCCATCTGCGCCTGCTCAGTCCGCACCTGCTCCTAAACCCTCGGCTCCGGCCCAGTCCGCACCTGCTCCTAAGCCATCTGCACCTGCTCCTAAGCCATCTGCACCTGCTCCTAAGCCATCTGCACCTGCTCCTAAGCCATCTGCACCTGCTCAGAGCGCACCTGTGCCTGCACCTTCCGCTCCCGCCCAGTCTGGTAACAAGTGCCCGGCTGACCTGAACGGCGCCTACCAATACCCTCATCTCATCATTCCTGTCGACTCGCAGCAGTCCTCCAAGGCTTTCGGTACCTCCTACAACGGCAAGGTTGACAGCCACACCTGCTCGATCTTCAACTTTGACATCCCCACTTCGTACTCTGGCAAGACTTGTAGCGTTGTATTCCTGTTCCCCGAGCAGAAGGATCTCGAGACCTCGTCTTTCACTGTCTCCGGCTCCGGCAAGGTTGACTTCACCAAGTTGGAGGGTCCTGCTAGCCAGCAGACCACCTACGCCAACCAGCCTAGCAAGGAGTCTGACCTGGTCTCCATGTCTGTTGCCCCTGGAAACTCGTACATGATCACCTCTGGTGACTGTGCTGCTGGCCAGACCGTCAGCTACGAGATTTGCGGCAACGGAGACTTTGCTCTCGACTACTTCCAGGACTACAACCCTAGCCCCATTGGCCTGTACGTCCGTTCGTGCTAAATGCACAATATTTGTTCAAGCAAAAGAACAACAGGCCTTGCCATCATCGACTTCCCTTGAAGCATCATGTGCAAGTGCGCCTCGGCAGACCTTTATAGGTACGGATCAGGCTTGAGATATAGTCTGAGTGGATATCTTCGGGCTTCTATGTATCAATTTACGAAACCACGACCTGTGGTATGACCTTCCTTACGACTTAGATAGATTTCTTCTATAATGAATAATGCACTCCTTTGTATCAAGAAGCGTAGACAGACGGAAGTGTGAATGATACGAGCAGCAAGCAAGATGTCCCACCAAACATAAAGTAACACTAAAGTCACCCCAACACCCACAGGAGATGGAGAGGATCAAAGGACCTTAGCCAAATGTTTGTATGGCGTAAATACTTGGAAGATTGACATTTTCAGATGCCAAGGCTTTGCTAAGGATATAAAGATAACGCCGACCACATCTTTCATCAGACAAATCCGTTATGGTCTAGGTAAGCTCAATCACCACCCACCTCTTCAACAACAATCACTAACAGTCTTCAAGTGGCTAGGATACATCGCTCTCATTAGCAAGTGCCGATGTGGCCGGGGTTCGATTCCCCGTGACGGAAGCATTCTTTTTGCCTTTTTGCACACCTTCAACAACTGTAGATGACACATCGCAAAGCAATCACCATGTTCTTTTTTGTTCCACCTCTGCAAAGGAACAAACCCCGCAAACACCATCAACGACCCACCCTCGCTCCCCATTTCCCCGAACGCCCGCCCCAACAATTCCCACCCGTGGCGCAACACGCGACACAATACCTATCGGCAGACGATATCCTGACCTGACACTTCGACCGCTCCGCCGAGCAGACGACGGCGGCCAGCGACCGCAGCGAGCAGTGCAAGTTGCTCGTTTGGGCAATGTTGGGGTGAGAGTGTCGATGGCTGCCGGGAAATCGGCCGACTGTGCCTTGGGGGTTTCGGCCGATGAGACCGACGAGTTGCCGGGCGTCGGCGAAACCTCCTTTTTTCCCTTGGTAAGGGGAGGACATTGAGGTTGGTGAATAAAAGTAGGAGAGGGAGAGGGAGAGGGTGAGGGTGGGAATCAATGTGCGATGTTTGCTTCGATTGTTCGGCATCTTCTCCTTTTGAGACCAGCGTACTCTATGCCGTCTCATTCATACATTGAATCGTACATTGCGGTATGCAAACAAATAGAAGCCGAAAATTACAATACAGAATCCGTGCCGCCTAATCCAACCAGACTAACGCCTCCAACTATTTCCTGTGACGGCGAAGACATATCCTACTCGCTTGACCTTCTTTCCTACAGAGTGACTTCTTGCGCTTCCTCGGCTTCCACCATCGTCGCGTTCGACAGAGGACTAGAGGATGACCCGGCAACGTCAGGGCGGTTCTCTGCCACCCAAGCTTCAATTCCTGCGACAGCCATGATCGGGTCACCGCGACATCCTTGCAGATAGTTCTGGACCTGAGCAGGCGTGAACGTGTGCGCGGGCACCTTTTCCACAAACCTGTCTGCGTACTGCTCAATATCCGCCATCGAGAAGACTGAGTCGTGAGCAAGTGCTGCACGGCCGATGAGACGCTTGAAGATGCTCTTCCCGGCGGACTTGTTCATGTTGCCGAAGTAGACTCTCTTATCGATCCGGCCGGGCCGTGTGAGCGCTGCATCCAGTGCATCAGGATCGTTTGATGTCATGATAAGCAGACGGCCTTCTTGAGATGCGTTACCATCAATAGCGTTGAGCAGACCGCTAAGAGTAACGAGACAGCGACCCACCCTACCTGGTCCATTGGAGCGGGAACCTCTCACTCTAAACCGCGAGGGCATGAACGATTCGGCTTCTTCTGCATCCGCGGCTGCCTGTTTCTCCTCTGAAGAAATCTCGCGACCGATACCAGCCGAGTCGATGTCTTCAATGATAACCACGCACTTTTGCGGCAGACCAAGGAAGAGATTGTGCAACTTGCCATCGGTAATATCACCAGACGCCAGGTTGATTTGATAGATGTCGCAGCCCAAGTGGCCTGCAAGAGCAGCACTAAAGGACGTTTTGCCAGTGCCGGGCGGCCCATGAAATAAGTACCCACGTCGGTACGGAATGCCGCAATCTGCGAAAAATTGTTTTCTAGATTGTTAGCTCATTTCAAAAATCCAACCAACTGAGCTAGCAACTTACGACTGTTCGCTGTAATAATACTCTGCATCTCGAATGACATCCAGTTTGATGGTCTCTTCCATGTCAATTGTATCAAGCTTCCTGATGGGCTTGGAAATCGACTGCCATTGGCCACTGCCGTAATCGAACGAACTGCCTCCAGCAAAGTACACTGTCGTTGTACCGATCATGTTGGCTTTCTTCCATGCACGACAGTTGACTACAAAGTCTTGCAGGGGCGCCAAATTCCAACCCAGTGTAGTAATGGTAAGTGCGTTTGTGAGTCTGCCACTTGTGTCGACAGGATTGCCGCTCACCTGCCGGCTGCTGGTACCACCGACGCGGTCAAAAAGATAGGGCCGGAAGCCCACCCTGTATTGTTAGCCGTGGTTCTTAAAAGACTGATGTGGAAATGTGTTGTTGCTGGAGGTATTGCTTGGAACAAAAGAGTACATATCAACATCAGTGGTAACTCACCAAAAGATTCTCGAGCCGAGAGGAGGTAAACAAGAAATCTCATCAGCTACAGACGCTTGCATGTGTCGACTTCCTAGTCGACCGGTAGGTCCTATGATGTAGCGACGACCTTGGTTCATCACATCATCTTCTGGTGTCCCACCAGTCGAAAGCATCGCACTTCTGCTGCGACGATTTTGTATTACTTCGGAGCTCATCCATGCCAATATATCTTTTGCAGCACTGTTGGGGTAAGCAGCGTTCTCGAATGATATATTTGTACTCACGAGTCATGTTCTGGTATAGTTATCTCTACGGTGAGAGCCCATAGTGCAAGATCCTTGAGATGTTTGTACACTGGTACGACGGCGCTATATAGAGCTATCGCTGCTAAGACCTTATCCAGATCATTATGGGTATCCGGTCGTAGGCGATATAATAGGCGCTGGAGGATCTCGAGCAACGGATATTGAGAAGAGGCCTCTCGCTTAAGGTGACGTGGAAGCACGCCTGGTGTGTTGAGAGATTCGGGCCAAACCTCAAGTTTATTCTGGGTAGGTGTTGCAGATTTTGAGATGACCAAGTCGGTGGATGGCGATACAGGTACATCCATTTTGAACGAACGGAAGGCAAGCTGACAGTAGTAATACAATGATGCAAAGAGAACAAATGAAGTAGAAAAAGATGTGTCGACGTTAGGTAGGCTGCGACGTGAAGACACAGGAGCACGTGCTGTTAGCCCGAGAAAAGTTTCGAAAGTTCGAAACGGCGACCAGTAAAGTCAGGGTGGGAAGGAATTACAGTGACAACAAACGTAGAAGATGCATAAAGAAGGAACGTAGATGCGAATATTATACAAAGCCTGGTGCGGCAGCCCCTTCAAGATCTAACACCTGCACAAAAAGATGTCGAGGTCGCAGAGACGCGTTGCGGCTGAGATTGAAGTGGAGCCGCGGTGCTAGTCCGCGTTTGGCCGTTTGGTTCTAGCCGCTCTAAGGAAGGCACGAACGCATCGTTGGTACGTCATTGCGAAACATTCCCCTCTACGCCATTCTGACAGTCTGGGCATATAAAAAGTCCCCTCGTGTGAGCAGTCCTATTACTTCACACCGGAGCATCTCTCGACTACCACGATTAAGATTAACAGCATCAATCTACACAATGGCGAGCACACACAATCTCCAAGCTTCAAAGCTGTTCTCTGTCAAGGACTATGTCTGCGTCGTTACAGGCGGCGGTTCTGGCATTGGATTGATGTCTGCACAAGCTCTTGCAGCGAATGGTAGATGCCTCTGCCACAACTTTACCCAATTTGGACTAATCAACGTTTACAGGTGCAAAGGTCTACATCACAAGCCGACGTAAGTTTGATTCTCAACCACGAAAGGGTATGCCACTGACTATTCATAGGCCAGGAAGTTCTTGACAGGGCCGTCAAGTCTCACGATCCCAAGGAGGGTGGCCAGATCATTGCATTGAGTCCCTGCGATGTGACCAAGAAGGATGAGCTTGAAAAGATGTACGAAGAGCTGTCGAAGAAGGAAAAGTACATCAACCTTCTTGTCGCTGCAGCTGGAATCAGCGGCGAGAAAGCAGAGCCTGATTCGGAAAAGGCCACGGACCTCAAGTCGAAGCTCTGGGACAACGAGACATTCGAAGGCTGGGCCGAGACTTACAACACCGATGTCAGCGCCGTGTACTTCACCACTGTCGTTCTGTTGCCTCTCCTTCAGGCAGGAACCGAAACGCACGGCCACCTCTCGGCATCCGTCATTGTCATCAGCTCGATGTCTGGTATCATGCGCCACGCACAAGGCCACTTCAGCTACAACGCTGCGAAGGGTGGCACAGTCCATCTCACTAAGCTCATGTCAGCAGAGTTCCAGAAAGCGAGGATACGCGTCAACTCGATTGCACCGGGCTACTTCCCCTCGGAGATGACTGCAAAGGAGAGCGACGACAAGCAGAAGAGTCATCTGCCGGATGAGAAGATCCAAGAGAAGGGTCACGTTCCCCAGGGACGGGCTGGTCAAGATGAGGAGATGGCGCAGGCCGTCCTCTTCCTGACGAAGAACATCTATGTCAATGGTGAGATCATCGCCGTCGACGGCGGTGTCCTGAACGTTGTCGCTGGAAGGTAGAGGGTGAGGGCTGGTCGTCAAGGGATGGAAGCGTTTGGGTGGTGACGATGAGCAACAATAATGACTACAGTTCAAAATGAAAGCAATGATACCCTTTGCCAGTCCAGTCAGAAGTCGAGTGCAGGCCTTTTGCACGTGTAAATTTATTAAGCTTTGGACGACCACGAGACCCTGGATGTCAGGTTGTGATGTACGCATGCGGTGCACCGGATGTGGGTTAGCTCAACACAGGCTGAAGATGTGCGCCGTGATCTGCATGCTAGAGAAGCATACTACGTAGTAGAAGCACCCAGGCAGAAGAACAAAGAGCACCGACACGTGAGGTCGTGGAAGGGTCGGACCGCCTGCATGTGCGGGTACCTGGTTCAAGACGCGTGAATGTCAGACGTGTTGTGGCGGCGTTGCGTGCATGTCTGGAACCGTTATTGACGTTGGCGTTGCATGGCATGTACAGCGGCGACGGGTGAGGCATAGTGGTGGTGGTGTGCGCTGGCGGCTGGTTGTACGGCTGGCCGCTACCAAACTCCAGTGACAGCTAGGCGGCCCAGCAACTTGGAACGTCGAGCTCGCAGCTGTCTCAGCTCGAGGACTGACTCTCTCCCACATCCACCAGGCCGCCGTACCCCGCATGCTCGAGTGCACGCCGCAGGCTCAGGCGTCGCACGACGAGCTCTCCATCACCACCGCAGCTTTGCCCGCGCAGTAGCAGGCTACCTCGCCGGCGCTGGCCCTTGTACCGCGTACCGCATACCGCACACCTACATCATCCTGCCTGCCCTGCCCGCGCCCGTCCCCTTTCGCCGCTGGGATCCCCAACACGCGCACACGACAACCCGCCCTAGAACGGCCAGGGCGTCTGCCACAGACCGCGTCAACACCACCGCGCGACTCGCGCAGGCGCACATAACAACAGCGCAGAATTCGACTGCTCCCCCCCGTAGCTGCTCTGCACGAAAGGACATGCGCGCCCAACGCAGCGACCCACCCCCGCAGCCACCACTCTCACCGCCCGCGACCGCCCTCGACCGCCGCCGCCTCGAGCACACGCAGGCCAACTAGGCAGGCCAACCAGGGCAGCCACCTGAGCCACGCTCGTCAGCCGGCCGCGGCCAAGCGACACGCCCTGCGAGCAGCCGCCATGGTCTCTCACCCCTCGAAGCCCTCGCACGGCGCCTCCAACTCGCGCTCCTCGCAGCCCTCCACCGCCCACCCCGGCACGCCTGCCCACGCGAAGAAGGCCTCGTCCTCGTCCAACCACGCCGCCCAGACCCGTGACCGCGAGCAGCGCGAACATCGCCCGAGCAGGGAGGGGGCTGCACAGCGCGCTGCCCAGGATGTCGCAGGCCTCAAGGACTACCAGCTGGGCGACTGCCTGGGCAAAGGCGCCTTTGGCAGCGTCTACCGCGCCCTCAACTGGGGCACCGGCGAAACCGTCGCCATCAAGCAGGTCCGCCTCGAGAACCTGGGCGCCGCTGATCTGAAGAACATGGAGATGGAGATCGACCTGCTGAAGAACCTGAACCACCCAAACATCGTCAAATACCACGGCTTTGTACGCAGCTCCGAAAGCCTGTACATCATCCTCGAGTACTGCGAAAACGGCTCGTTGCACAGCATCTGCAAGAACTTCGGCAAGTTCCCGGAAAACCTCGTCGCCCTGTACATGTCTCAGGTTCTGCACGGTCTACTCTACCTCCACGAGCAGGGTGTTATACACAGGGACATCAAGGGTGCCAACATCTTGACCACAAAGGAGGGCTTGGTGAAGCTGGCAGACTTTGGCGTGGCTACCAAGCAGTCAGGCTTGGATCAGTCCAGCGTCGTGGGCACGCCCTACTGGATGGCTCCTGAGGTCATCGAGTTGTCCGGTGCTACTACTTCCTCTGACATCTGGAGTGTGGGGTGCACAGTAATTGAGCTGATCGAAGGCAAACCCCCATACCACAAGCTGCAGCCTATGCAAGCGCTGTTCAGAATCGTCAACGACGAGCACCCGCCGATACCGGGTAGTGCTTCACCAGTAAGTGCCACAATTTGCGAGTGCCCGTTCCTAAGCTAACAGATTCAGCTACTTCGCGAATTCCTTATGGAATGCTTCCAAAAGAATCCCACTCTACGTATTTCTGCAAAACGTCTACTCAAGCACCCGTGGATCTTGAGTGCCAAACGAACTGTCCCCGCCGTGCCCACTAAGCCCACCGAATACCAAGAGGCTGTCAAATCAGTGCAGGAATGGAATGAGGCTCTCAAGTCGCCTAATTCGCTGCGTAGGAGCTCGCGACTTGCGTCTGGTGTGCAGAAACCCTCGCAACAATTTCCGTCCCCTGCACACGCAAACGGTGCTGCAGTAGCCGCTAGGAAACCTCCAATTAACGTCGATCATCTCAATATCTCCAAGCACAGGCCTACCGCAGAGTCGTTCCGTTCACCAGAGCTCGATCACGATGACAACTGGGACAACGATTTCGCCGAGAGCATCTCACCGCGAGCTCTAAAGATGCCGTCGCATCGCAAGCCTCAAGATAACTTTGGAGGATTGTTCTCAGGGGATAAGTTGAAGGCATTTGCAAGCTTCGAGGCTGTTGTGGACGGTCCTGATGGAGGCGACGGAGAGGCGACGATGAGGAGCCCGCTCAATTTGCAGCATCTGCAAGGTGTGTCGAGCAGCTTTGCTTCCCGACAGCCCGCCAAAGCCAGATCTGGAAGTGCAAGAACAAAGTCGACCACATCAGCATCGACCTCAACGTCGAATTCCAGGTCTTCGTCTAATGCATCAGAGCACGAGGAGCGCCGCAGCTACGATGCCCAGCCCAAGACGGCCTTCTTGCGCGGTGTGCCACAGGCGGCTCAAAATCCTAAACCCCGACCGATTGCTCCCAACAGAAATAGCCAGGTGTTTCGTGAGAGTTCAGAGGAAGAAGACTACTCAGACCTCATGCCTGCAGACGAAGATGCTTTCGAGAAGCGTATCCAAGCGATGCAGCATTCGCAACCCTTTGTGGTTGTCCCTCAACAATCGCAGTTCGCTACTGCAAATTTCACTTCACCTGCAGAGACCTTCTCGCCACGACTCTTCCATCCCAGCGACCTAAAATCTGCACCAAAGTCCACGAGAGATACCAAAGGTAGCGGGACTATACGGCAGCGATCGGCGAGCACGACATCGAACCGCAAACTACAACGCACACAGTCGGAGATTGAGATCCAAAAGTACGCCGAAGATGAAGGCGACGACTTCTCCGAAATTGTTGGTGACATCAAGGGTGGTCCTCAGACTACACTCACTGCAACGACCGAGAGCGATAGCGGCAGCGAGCACAGCAGTCTTGCCATGATTACTTCCAAGATGTCGGGCTCTTTCATGATTGCAGACGAAGATGATATGGACCCATTTGCGAACCTTGAAGATGGTCTCGATACCATTAACCTCGAGAACAATGTTGCTCGAGATCGTGATGACCGGTTGACGAAGATGACGGAGCATCTGGTCAGTTGCTTGAAGCTTAGTCAGCCCGACGACGTCCTCCTCGACATTGCAGATCAGCTTCTTCAAGTCCTGTATGAGGCACCTGACAAGCGCTCTATCATCTTAAGAAGTCATGGCATGCTGCCAGTTTTGGAGATTTTGAGCAACATTCCACCTCATGAGCTTGTGCTCCCACTGTTGAAGATCATCAACTTGATCATCCTGGAGGACGCTGAAGCTCAAGAAAGCTTGTCCTTCTTGGGTGGCATCCCTACCATCTGCCAATTTGCTTACAAGAGGTACCCGAGCGACATCCGTAAGGAAGCCGCAGCTTTTGTGCGTCAGATGTACCAGACCAGTACGCTCACAATGCAGATGTTCATTGGTTGCGGTGGCATCAATGTACTCGTAGAGTTCTTGGAAGAAGACATTGATGCCGAGCGTGACCTCGTTCTGATTGGTGTGAACGGAGTGTTCGGAGTGTTCGAACTGCAGGGGCCGACGCCAAAGAACGATTTTTGTAGGATCTTCAGCCGAAGCAGCGTGTTATACCCTCTTTCGCTGGTTCTGAACAGGATGGTGGAAGAAGATGGCGAGGTTGCCAGGCTTATTGTTGGCAGGATTGTGCACATCTTCCTCATCTTTAGTCAGGCAGAGAGTCACGTCAAGGATCTTGTGGCGGATCGTATGATTCTGAAGCGTAAGTCTGACAAGGTTCTATCTACTTTACCATAGCTAACATTTGCAGGTGTACTCAAGGATTTGCGCAAGATGGCGCCTCCGCATCAAATCACCATGCTCAAGTTCATCAAGAACCTTAGTTCCCTCTCTTCGACGCACGAAGCTCTTCAGAACTCGAATGCGATAGACATCCTTATCGAATTGCTCAAGTCTACGCGGCAGATGGGCTCAAAGTCTGGCAACCGACCAGGCAACGACTCGAACCGTCTACCACCCTTTCAGCGTGAGATCTCCAATCAGATCCTCAACACAATGTACAATCTCTGCCGCCACAACAAGAGCCGGCAGGAAGAGGCAGCGCTGTCCGATATCATTCCATTGCTGAAGGATGTTGTGAATGACGGTGGACCATTGAAAGAGTTTGCACTTCCTGTGCTCCTTGAGATGGTCAACTCTGGCAAGGTATCGCGGAAAATGCTTTGGGATGCCAAGGGACTTGCGTTCTACGTGTCGCTGCTTGGCGATGTCAACTGGGCTGTGACGGCTCTTGATGCTATCTTTGTCTGGTACGTGTCCACTGAGTCAAATGATCCCTCAACATGGCTAACATTGGTTCTAGGCTTCAAGAAGAAACTGCTAGGGTCGAACAATATCTGCTGTCTTCGCAGTCCAACTTTACCTCGGCCATTATCATGGCCTACACATCGTCGGGCCAATCGCGTTCCACCTTTGAGAATATGCTCGAGCCGCTTCAAAAGCTCGTTCGTCTTTCTCCGCCTATTGCTGCATCGCTGGCCGTTCCTGAGATCTTCTCGCGCACAGAGCAGAAGCTTAACCATAAAGATGCCGTCACTCGCCTCAATTTACTGCGTATCCTGCGCACTATCTGCGATGCCAAGGAAGAAGGCTGCTGGCTCATCCGAGCTTTTGGCTGCTATGAACGCATCACTTGGCTCATGGAGCAAGACCCTGCAGTCCTTGTCCGGCAGATGGCAGAGGAACTTGTTCATGCTTGCGACGAGGTGGAGGTCAATGGCCTTAACGCAGCACCTAACGGCAAACGTAGCCTTAGTCGGGCTTCAAACATAGGCATGAACCTTCGTCGCCCAACATCTTCGGCCGGTCGACGTGACGGCTCAGGATCGAGCAGCGGCTCTACGCTTGCCAGCGCCGGTCTAGGCCTCACGCCACCTACGCCGACCAGCCTCAAGGGTACTTTCCTCGTCCCGCCAATGACCTCAACACCGGGCAGTGGACGCGATCGCATCACCCGTACCCAATCTTCCAGCTCAATGTGGGATCTTATCGAAGATCCCAACTCTACCCCTCATTCAGCAGGTCGGTCATCGAAGCCGCCGGTCCTCGCACGCTCCACAACATCGTTTGCTGCTCTCGCGTCACCTACTGCGCAGCCACGCCCCTCGACTGCTCGACCCGCCTCCCGTGATGCTACATCCAGCCTCCTGCATCTTCAGGCAAACTCGAGATCAGGCGCACCAGAGCGCTCGCGCCTTCCGAAAGCACGACAAGGCGCGGCTGGCAGACTGGGCGAGGCCATCACGAAGCGTAGACAAAGCAACTTCAACATCGAGAACGACACACCCGGAAACGGCAACAGCCTTCCTAGTGGCACGCCCCCGTTGCCGCGCCTGCAGATCGTAAGAAGAAGGAGAGACACAAGCGGAGGTGAATTAAGCTCCGCAAATGTAGCAAGACGAGGCTCGACCGCAGATTAGGAGGATGCCGAGATTCATAGTCGAAGAGTTGCTTTTGAGGAAACCGGTAGCGAAACCTCGTACAGTGGCCTCGTGAGACGAAGACGTGGTCTCACATCGCCGCCCAGGGTCTTCGTCGGCGCGTTACCGCACCCCTCACAGGCGAGTCCACTTCCCACCAACTCACACCACCAGGGGGAAGAGTAACAAAATGGTTTTGCTTGTATAATGGCATACGAGCACGGCGTTTGGGCGTCCCCCATTCCACATTTTTTTCCTTGCAAGATCAAAAGGGTCGGAGCATTACTAGACGGTCACAGTGAGGGGGGACAGGATGGAGTTTGTGCATAGCTTCGGCGTCCTGCTTTTCGTTGTTCATTTTTTGTTTGCCTATGGGTTTCTTCACTGTGTCGCATAGTATCGGATCGGTCTGGGTTGCTTTGAGCTAGGTTATTCCGTGTTGGAGTCGATGCCATGCTTGGGTGCGTCGTATTGAGCCGCAATACGGAGTAGGAGTATGAGATTGTTTGACGTGAAAATGTTGCTTTCCTCGTGTAACCAAGTGATTGTGATGAGAGACGGCGTTCGCACAGCTCGTTTCGCAGGAACTTAGAGAACGAGTCCAGACCAATATTCTCATGCACGAAACAAGATAGGTAATGTCAAAGAAGATAATATCATGCTTTCATCCCTACCAACACCAAGGAAATCCCAGCCAAAACAAAAACGCCTCGCTATCGTGGATATCGTCACGCTCACAACCACCCCCTCTCAACCCCTCAAGTCCTAACCTTCAACAACCCCCCACCCTCAAACAACATGATCATGACCTAAACCCCCTGTCAGCAAACCCAACCCACCCTCTCAGGAAGCAGAAAACTTACGTCCAAGCGCGCGTCCTTTCTTCCCCAACGCCCGCGCCTCACTCTGTTTAATCTTGGCCAACCGCGCCTCCTCAGCCGCCTCCCTCTCCAACCGCCTCACGTGCTCGCGCGCCTCTCGCACTGCGTTCTTGGCCCGGAACAACGCTGCGTCTGCTTCGCGCTCTGCGGCTTCGGCCTGGCGGAGCGATTGCGTGGCGGCGTGGATGGAGGGGTCGCCTGAGGGGCGGTGGAGGAGGGAGGAGTGGCGTTTTGTGGTAGTGGTGGAGGAGGTGTGGTGGTGGTTGTGGTTGTTGTGGGTGCTTGAGCGGTGCAGGTCGGGGGATGAGGAGCGCCGGCGGGAGAAGAGGCCGCGGCTGTGGGATTGGGGAGGGGCAGCAGGAGGAGGGGTGGGAGAGCGTTTGGAGCCGAAGAGAGGCATGTTTTGTTGTTGTCGTTGTTGTTGTTGTTTATTGATTGGGTTGGTTGAGTCGGTAGTCGATATCAAAAATGGCAATTTCTCCACAAACAAAAGATACCAGCAAACAATAAAGCTATATCCACAAAAGTAGATCGAATCTAAGGAGTTTAAACGGAAAAGTCGGCATCCTCAAATATATACATTCCCACTCCCACCAAATCAGCCATTTACGACTGCATGCCTCCAGAAAAGCAGGAATTCGCGCCCGTCCCCAGAGTGAGCGACGTGACGTCAGAGTCCCGACGATCAGTTGCCCACTGCGGCGATGAGATCACCGTGTCCCAGATTGTGTGTGCGCATGCGCGCGTGTGTGGAGGGCGGGCAGGCAGGGAAATGTTTTGTTGTAGAGGGTGTGAGAGTGGTGCATTGGAGTTGTTAAGGCTAGAGGTGCGCTAGGCGGTGGTTTCGGTGGGTCGCGCGATGGTAGGTAGGTAATGGACCCTGGCGCGCCGGGTTGGGGAGGTGAGCTAGTGGGCTTGAGGGTATGGGAGTAGCGATGTGTATGCAGTATGTCCAAAAGGTTCTCGTCGCGCATGTTATTGTCATCGCACCTCCACATCTAACAGGTTGGATGAATATGATGATATTCTCGCTAATGTGTATGGTACACTTGTAATGCTTCTAACCGGTCTTGATACACGCTTGATCCTACAACGCCAGACACCATCCATGCAGCCTTTCCTTTTATATAATGTAACACGCTCGCTTAACTACACTTGACTGGCTCACCTGTCCCCATGGCGAGTTTAGTCGTCGTCTTGATCATACTGATAACCAAGACAGTCATACCAAATACTACAACGGCTATAGCCATGTACGTCTGCTTATCTCGCTTCTTCGTCAGCTTGATAAAACACAGTGGTGGTAAGATGAAAGCCAGCGCGCATGCTGACGTGGCGCCGAAGAGCTCGAATACAACGCCGAGATCGCAGGTCATTAGAGATAATGTGAGTGCGGAAATGACGAGCGAAGTGGTGAAGATGATGTGTCTGTTCGGATGGAAAGGTTCGTCTGCAAACCAGTACTCGTTCATGACTTCTCTGCAGACAAAAGCTTCGAGAGGGAGCGTCGTGAGCATGTTGAGACCGAAGAAGAGACGGGCAATGTTGACCATCAGATTGTCCTGAGGGAAGTTGTTGAGTACGTTGCCAAGGGTCTTGTCACCAAATGTCAGATAGCCGGAAAGAGCCATGACGAGACAGGCGACAAGTGAGATGCCGGTACTGTAGTGGGTGACGCGTGAGAAGCGATCGATTGTTGGCTTGCGCAGGGAGCCGTAGATGAGTAGAGAGTTGTGGTGGCAGACAAAGGCGAAAGAGATGACGCCGATGGCCTCGAAGATGCCATCGTTGATGATGAGAGAGCCACGCAGCTGACCTTTGGACTCAGCCGGGACTCGGAACGATTGAGTAACTACAGTGATGATGATGATGATCATGCTGACCAATGCGAAACCGCTGGCTTTGGCAAGCTGTTGGAAGTTAGCGAGTTTTTTGCACTGGGCTGGCTAGGGGCATTGCCTTTGCGATGTCTCGATAGAGGGACAGCGGGTACGAAATACCCAAGATCAAGAGTATCATGACAGCTCGTCGGTTAGTGAGCAGCCAGAGAAAAGACATGTCTTCCAGAGACGGGAACAGGTGATCCATGACTTGAGGTATGGTATCTCCCACAATCACACAAAACGCCATCATACCACCAAAAGCACTGCAGAGCGTTAGTTCTGCATGTTGCACGTCTCCTGTATCCCACATACAAAAGCCATTGCGCTATCGAGATAGCCACGAGCCCGGACTTCCCAAAGCAATGTTGTACGGTCGCCTGGAACGAGTCGGTGCCACTGAGCTTCGAGTTTATGACAATGAGGCAGATGGTCCAGTCAACGACAACTGTAAGGCCGATCAGGAGTATGGTGCCTGTGACAAGGCCAGCGTTCTTAAATGCGTAGGGTTGTCCAATGATGCCGGCGCCGCTGCTCGTGTCAGCATCTGTTCCCAATGCCGTATCCCATGCTCTCTTACATGATGCTGTTGGCCATGTTCATGAACGAGCTCCGCATGTTGCTTCTCGGCTTTGCGCTTTCCAAATGGTCTTCAGGGTCGAAGTCGGCCGCAACGGTAACACTCGGCGCTTCAATGCCCGTAAGCAGAGGCAGTCTCTGCACTCGCTCTCGCCCATCATCTCCATGCTCGTCCATGTAGTCCTCGCCCTCCAGCTCGATCCATTCACCACCTTGCGCGCCCCCGTTCATGCTCCTTCGTACAGGGTCATCGTCAAAGCGAACCCTGTTGGGCGTTCTAGGTGTGCCATCTGGTCGAGGAGCAGCGAAAGACGACTGACGCTTGAAGCTGCCGCCGTTCGGTCTTGTGCCAGGAACTGCAGGGGATGCTGATGTCGCTCGTGACGCGGGAGAAGGTGACAGGTGTCGCGGGCTCGCTCTGGGGCTGATGGCCAGGTCGTCTTCGCTATCGGAATTGTGCTCATGCAAGAGCTGTCGCGATTCGCTCATCGTAACATTGTCGAGATTTGGTTTGTTCAAGCAACGAATGTTGAAAGGTGTCAGCGACCCGTTACGACTCGTAACCCACACCCCTGCAGCTGCGTCAGTGCTAACCGTTCTGGATCTAGCGGCATCCTGTCGCTTCCGGTCCCGAGTTGTGGGGTTCACGACTTCATCTCTATTCCCGTCAAGTCGGACACAGCAAAGGGAAACGGGATCAGATTACTCCTATTCAATACTCGTACATACTCAAGTCTTAAACATATATGGTGCAGTCGCGACGAATATCAGTTTACTGTCAATTTACTGCACAATGGCCTCTTACTGGCTATACTCCTTGTCCTGCAAGAACAGTTGTTGTGAACACACAAAGACCAGCATACTGCTAGAACCATGAGCCAGCTACTTCCAATGCAGCATTGCATTGAAGCATGCAGATTAACAAAAGCTGGACACCTTCTTTCCTATCCCCTCTCATCGAGTGACCAGAACCAGAATCAGCACGACACTCAAAAGACACATGACCGCAACCAACAATGAAATAACCAACACCTCCGCACTATCGTGGCGATGACGATGTTGCTCTTCAACTCCGGCATACCACCAGGGTCTACGTCCTTCTATGGCATAGCTATCTTCACTGTCCTCTGTCTTGACAGCTTCGTACCGCCATGGTATCCCTCCCCAGCGACTGAAAGGAACATTCGAGGAACGGTGGTACTGACCGGCATGGCTACGGTCATCATCACTGCTACCAATGTAGGAGTCGAGATCTTCCCATCGATCTTGCTCTCGAGGCATTGCTTGGGGGGTTTGTTGTGATAAGGTGGGATTGGATTCGAGATTGTTTGAGTAGTTGCGCGTCATAGTGGGCAATGTAAGATGGAAAATTGAAAGGGAAGTTTTGGGTATTCACTTTTATCTTCAGAAAGGTGGCTCAGCGACTCTGAGCTTTGTGACAGTCTCTGTTCACTACCTTTGTTTGCCGCCTACAGTGCCTCCAACGGGTGTGCATACGACTCTCTTGGTTGATGCTAGAGGTCCTTCTCTCAAACCAGGGCACTGTTTCTCTCGTAATCATCCATCATGGGGGTGCTCATCCCTCCCAGTAGGGAAAATCCTTCCAACCAAAGCTTGCCTCGAAGGCTGCTGCTCTACTCGGCGTACCAGTAGATGAGGCCACCGAGGAACACGACGATGATCGCGAGACCCGCTACACATTGTTAGCCTACATCCATTAGACTTCTAGGTGGCAGTGACTCACTCCAGAAAGCAAAGTCGCTTCCGATAGTCACCGCGTCACAAATTTCGTTCATCAACCACACGCCCAGCGGCACTTGCTCCCACTTCTGCACGACTTGACCTCGCAACTCCTCGCCAGCCTTGTTCTGCTTCTGGGTGCGCGGCGGTGGACGCAGGCCAGGTAAGTACTTCCACAGCGGAAGCGGATCCCGGTGGCGGCGGATACGGGCCTCGGTCGTGTCTTCCACTTGCTGGAAGGTGACAGGACGACGCCTTACCTCGATGTTCTCCTGTTGATGGTTGCAGCCGAGGCGCGCAGCGAGGGGTAGGGTCTTGTCATCCATTGCGATGTAGGAACTGGAGAGGTCAGTGGATTGGGAGAGCAAGACGGCACCTTGATGAGAGTGGAATGTTGCTCTAGGTGGACGTTATGGGGTAGAGGAAGACGAGGAGCTTACATAGGGAGTTGTTCATGTGTGTATGGATGAGAGAGTTTGACCGGTATGAAATTGCTGTGGTGAATTTGAGGTAGTCGCACTTTAAGGGTGCGTGCGTGTAGGTAGTGTGGATGGAGACGAAAATTATATTTGTGTGCGAGAGAGCACTGACAGTGTGCGCGTGAAAGCAACTGAGAAGCACTAGCAAAGGGATATCGGAGTGAGTAAGGAACAACCTACGTACAGACTAGGTGTGCTTCACTACACCCGTACCGATAGAAGCTCCAAGGGCACCTTAGTCCTTCGCTCGAGCTGGAACGCCCCCAGATGCCAGCGCGTGAAGCTTGTGTTCATAATATGATGGAGTATCTCAGAAGTCCTTGATTGCAGGTCCTGGTTCAAATGATGTATCCCAGTGATCTCCCTCGGCGACTGATATCTGGAAGCTACAGCTTCTTGCCCGTGTCTTACTCCTAAAAACCGACTCATACAACCCAGAGAACGAAGCATGCACACAAGATCATAGGGCCTGGTACTTTCGGTCTGGGCTCGTCTATTTTCTATAGCTTTACGCCTGTACTCACCGAGCATAGGTGTAAATTCAAGGTATCGCCAACTTAGACGCAGCCCATTGAGTACAAAAATGTTTCCCAGGAACGCCCAAGATCCCAAGTGCCCCTGGTATCCTCGGCGTTCTCGAGTGACCGAGTCTCCCTAAGGTGGGGTTGCACCATCTTGCCTCCAATGGATGGAGCACTGCCATCGGCAAGCGTTTCTGCGTACTGTTCTGCGCACAGACTGTGGCGGCTCTTGGAGATACTTGACGATGTGCGCGAAAACGTAGTATATAATCTAGTGATCCGAGATGATTGCTTGATTGGGCAAGGCAATTGGTGGTGTGTTTACCAGTTGTGGCGGGGGAGCTTTCAAGACAGTGCTCGGCTCGAGACAGCTCGCATGAGAGCTGTGATGGACACGCGTCAAGGGCACGATATGACCTCTCTCCGATCCTTCCCTTCGCGTGTCTCTCAGTAGCTAGCGTGACATACATAAGACGCCAGTTCGTGTTGTTAATCTGGTGTCCATGCCTTCGACTGTCACAATGTGGCAGCACGTAATCTTCATTTTCTTTGCCTTAATCCCTACGTTGTGCGGAGAGAGTATAGCATAGCCTTACGTCCACAGTGCTCGACCTAGACAATGAAAATTCGGACAAAGACTGGAGTTGCTCGAGCAGGTAGACCAAGGTCTTGAGATTCCCGCCGCAGTCTTGGGAACAGATTGCTCGACGCGATGGAAGGCCACACTGTCTTGCAGAACGCAGACTCGGGTATTCTCGCAGCTTCACTGCACGAATGTGGTGTTCTGACAGGCCCCCGGTCAGACTGTCCAGCTCTTCCACTGGCTAAGCCCGCAGTGTCAGCGCTTGAATTGCTTGAGAATAATCACAGAAGAACCAGGGAGCTCTTAACGTCCATGACTGTCCATGTGCATGCTGGTAGTCCATTATGATGCCGTTGCATCTGCTTTCGGGCATCGGCCTCGTAAAGGCCACAACTTCACCCAGAGCTTCTTGCGTCATGGTTTCCCATGATGTCCCGGCCCGTGCTCCTGGCGTTGCTGTGAGCCCTTCGCACAGCTCCTCCATCCCTAGCGACGCCTCAGCACCCAACCTACGGTTTTCGGTAAGACTGGTATGAGGAGAATGGCAACGCATACGGCATTTCCCGCTGACTTCTCTGGTGTTGATAGCTCAACCCTATGGTGTTGCATCGCCAGCTGAGTATACCGAGGGTGATGATGAAGGCGCCGTCACAGGCTGCTCTCACTGCGGAAGGCCGACAGCTTAGGTGGGGACTGGGTATATCTTTCGTCCCCCGGCCCCGGCCTCCGCCTCCTCAACACCACACTCTCACCATATGGACACCACTTTCGAGTCTTCTGTCTTCAACGACTTCATCTGACCAGATCATTCGAGCGTCTCGCTTGATGTTGTGGTCACCAAGCCAAGCACAAGACTGTCGTGGTGACTTCTTTCGACGGCCGTCAGCTACTACCGGTAGTGATTGTTCCACGCCCTTCGTAAACGTCTTTAGGTACTTCCTCCGCCATATGGTCTCTGCTCAAGACTTCTGACTTCGAACAGCGGTCTCTTTTTCTTCATGCATTCTTCTGCCCTTCTGCGTGTTCTCGAGCGCACCTCCGGAACATTGATCTCGGTTGTCTCATGTCCTCCTGCCCTCGGGCAGGGTTGACCTACATCGCAACCCATGTGGCAGAGATTTGAGTACATTGTTAGCCTGCTTCCTGTTTGTCTCCAAGATGATGATTTGGCGTCGCGTTCGACATCCACATCGATTGTCGACTCCAAGTCTTTGACTTGATCATGCTTAGGGAACTCTGCGCTGCACTGGAGGTTGTTACCAAAACTGCGTCGTGGTTGCCCTTGATGCTAATTCAGAGAGAGCACTGATAACACTCCTTTGCTTCTTCCCATAGCCTTCGTTGTAAGATCAGGGCTGACATCAGAAAACAGGCCAAATTTTCGATGAGCTTTCGGCTCCGTGTGCCTCCGCACTCCGTACTTGCCGACAGGCCAGAGCTAGACGATCTACGTTGAGCCTGGCCTGGTCAGCAACAAAGTCGGATAGTTTCTCACGCTTGTTGCTGAAACGTGGGCGTGGCGTCCCTACTCGACTAAAACAGAGACTGATATGGTCTGAGGCTTGTAAAGGGATGTGGAGAGGTACGTGCGCTTCTATCGAGTCGCACTGCTTGCGCTGACAGAATCTGAAGATCCTCGAGAGAGGGCCTCCGCTATCATCTCGCTCAACACATGTCGAGCTTACCCGTTCCGTCAAGTCCCGATGAGGACTATAATGGCCTCCCAACCCATGGCCTCCCAACCCATGGAGTTCCTTGGCTTTCACGACTGTAACACGAGCTCCTGACTGAGATCTTCAAGAGTGGGTGGATTGGCAACAACCGATTGTTGTGTACAAGCGAAAGGATTCGAGAACGCCTCCTCTCACACCGACGACTTTGAGATACGTTCACTTTCGACCTGCCATTGTGAGAGGATTGCACCACTCATGGTACAAAGCCACCCTCGACGAGATCAAGCTACTGCCGCGCTGTGCGATGGATGAAACGATTGTTCAACTATGATCAGCCTTTCAGCATGTTGGGAACATGTTAGGGATATAGTACGATCTGGATAACATGGCATCAACCAGCAACCGTTCGAATCGGACCTGGTTGTGTAAGTCCAATGGCCGGTGTCACATTATGGTGACACTTTGCATATCAGCGTCCGAGCTGTAATGCAGTTTCGTTCCGCGATGCGCATCAACCGATGCGGAGTGTTTACGAAAGAACACATACTGTCCAAAATAAAAGAGCTTCTTCCATGCCTCACTAACGCGGTGAGGTTGGCCACAGAAAGTGGCTGTTATAACCGCTCGAAACAAACGAAGCGAACACAAGACCAAGAACATCTGATATTCGAAACTGCGAATTGTCAAAGATCCGAAACACATTGAGTGACAATGGGACGCGCACAAGACCCATGGGCTGTCTGTGGTGGGACCTGTCAACAAGATGACCGACACAGTGGACGATCGATGTTCGGATCTCTGAGGAGTTGTGAAAGATGTGTCGGCGGTGGGGTGGGTCAAGTCTGACTAGAAGTTCATCCAAACCACCCATGAATGTGTGAGAGGGGAAGCGGAAGAGAACAGGGGCTCGGAAACCCCGGGCTCATAAGTAACATGCGGATGTTGGCGTCTAGATATACGAAGCCACATCCGCTTTGGAAGGCAATGATCTCAAGATCGAAGACGTCTTTGTGAAAGCCGTAATAGTTTCCGAATCTATCTCTTTATGCTTCCAGCCCCCAGTTTATCTGGGTGTGCGTCTTCTCGTGATGTTGGGGTAGGCGGACCGGTGAGCCATTGTGGTACCATATTATGACGGCGGTTTGCTGATGTCTACAGCTGCCTTGTCGTTCGTCGTTGCGTACGATATCCTAGTTCAAAATCTCGGGCGCAGAAATGATGAAAACCGATGAGAAAGAGGAGGACTTGTTTCGCAGGCATGTTTCCATGTTCCTTCCGGCCCCGCTTCTCTTCGGAACATCCTTCCGAGGTTTGAACGACGTCGTTCCTCTTTGACGCATGCTTCTTCTCCATTCCCCTCCGCAGGTGTGTCCTTTGCCTCTTATGTGGCCATCGGTATCCTTGGGATGGTTCGTCTACAGGTGTGTTCGAGCGAAAGGTAGCGCGTTACGAGCGTTGAATCATGATCGCCAACGGCTTGGACAGACGTAGGCTCGCGCCTTCTTGAGCATCGACGTTAGTATACGTTTTGCAAGTAAGAGAAGGATCAGCTCTGGTGTTAGAAGTACCTCAAACCCTTCGGTCCCTGGAAGAAGTTGATGTGTACCTGGATCTTATCCACGCGGTCCTCACCTGCGCCGACCAGGTTATCCTCGCTCACTTTTCTCATGGCCCTCATACTAGCAGCGCACAGCCAGGAGTCACTGCAGAGGTTGCATCTACTGCAGTACTATGAGTCTTCTCCTGGCTGCCGCCCACCGAGGACCCAGCGGGAGCACGCTGATCCATGCGACCACCTCGAACCATAGGTCGATGACGATGTCGAATCGCTCTCGAACCCAGACCGGCCACTATGCACCCGTTAGTATTCATCAAAGCCGCTCACGAGCTTCAAGAGTGTGTCATGGTGCGTGATAGAGAAGATGTCGCTATCCCGTCGCACCACCTCAGCGGATAGCTCAGAGGAGTTCGAAGGGGTTCTGCGTGTTAACTCACATGGACCTCGAGCTCGCCGCCATCATTGATGGCTACGAAGGGCATTTTGGTTGTTATTGGGGCAGAAATGTTGTGTGTTGGTGTTGGTTGGTGTTGGTGTTTGAGCAAACTCTGCGGACTTACAGCGGCGGGAAACACACCATTACCGCAGAAGCCAGCTTGTGGCAAGTGAGAGACACTTACCACAGCTTCTACATTCCCTTGGGGCAAGTCTTGAGTCCAGAGCCTCAGATAATACGCGCCGTATGGCTATACCCCAATTCAAACCACCTTCGGCGTCTGTGTGCAGTGGACGATCTAGCTACTTGACGAGGGTCGCTTCACCACAGCTTGAAGTACTCCAACAGGTTACATTGTGTACAGTGGGAAGGCCCTCACGAATGCGTCAACACTCTTGCTTGCATGAATGCATCGCGCTGCCAACGTGTAAGGGGTCTGCAAGATCCTCTCAGGTCAACCCGCTCTGGTCGTCAACTTAGACAGCTTCTCACCGCTCCACTCAAGAAGACTAGAGCACCTCCTGTCAATCTGTTGTATGCTCGACAGAGACGTGCAACAGCTGGAAAGTCTTTCGTTCTGGTTATAGGACTGATCTTCGCCATTATACTCGGCGGTGAGGAGCTATTCAGTGAGCTCAAGCCCCTGTTACTGTCCTCCATCTAGTACTCATGGTGAAGCAGAGTACCGTAGCAACAGCGCACTGGCCCCTACGATCCTGCGTAAATACATGGTAGATGCCCCCCTCCGCTCTTTGGCAACCCCTACCTTCAATCAGACACCACCACTTTCCCACCACAAATGTCTGCCAACCACTCAACCACCGCATCCTCTACCTCTCAGGGCCTTGCCAGTCCACCTCTTCCTCCTCTGGCGGCGGCCGTCCCCCCGCCGCCACCTCTACCACCCTGGCCTGCATGGCTCCCACCTCCCTTGCCTCCGCCACCTCCACCACCTCTCATCCAGTCCCTGCAAGAATGGGGCGACAATTACCTGTCGGAAGTGGTGTACGAGCACGTCACCGCGCTCGTCGAAGGCCGGCAGCCAACGCAAGCGTTGTTCCGCTGCGACCTTGTGTGGATCTGGTCGAGAATGGTGAGTGATTGGATTCCTTGTGGTCTCCGAGAGCAATAGTACTAACGGGTATGAAGGTCGATGAAGACAACGCACGCGCCGACGGCGACCACTTCTCGCGGTCAGCTTGGTTCGTGGAGGTGGTTGTCCGGTGGCTCAACAATGGTCGCTGAGCGGCGGCGACGACGACGACGACAACGACGACGACGATGAGGGAGCCTGCGGGCAATGGAGTTCTTTGGGGTGCGAAGTTCTTGGGCCCGAGGCCTTTACGATCAATGATACCCTCTGCTTGCCGGCAGCTTTGCCGCGCTGACGAGCACTATTATCCTGTGTTTCTTGATACTATTCGTGATACCCCTTTGTGCTGTTGTGTTATGTTAAAGTCAACCCTAACCACCATAGATCCACATCTTGGTTCGCATGATAGACTGAAGTGTTCTGGACTTGACCTCGATCGTACTTGTGTGTTGTTGTTATCGTAAGGAATTGCATGGCCTCCTGCTGACATGGACACGAGGTAGGATACAACTTTGATGGATCATCGTCGGTGCTAGAGGGGTAATGTATATCAAGTGACCATCAATTCAATTCCATGCCGTGTTGATAACCACTCTCAAGCAAATTCGAAAGTTTGCCAATGAATCTGACGAAACGAGAAAGCAAATTTTGGATCATGAATTCACACTTTCCGAGAGCTATTGCTCACCAGGACCTTTCTGCTTTGCGTAGCTGTCTATGTCTTACTTGTTTCGGCCGTGCTCTAAGATCGTCATCATTAACAGATGCCGAGACAACGAAAATCCGTGAATCATATGTTCGCCTCTTTGATGACCTCTGCTCTGATATAGTCTTCTAATTTCTGGTAGAACGTGTTAGACTTAACTGGAGGCTAGGAAAAGAATCGATTGATGACAGAGACGGATAGACAAGACTGTGAGAACCTCATAGGTTCTTTCGGTCTTGGGAATAGAGATGCCGATATCTTTGGATCTCGACAAGTCAACACCCAATTAAATGTTGGTTCAATGGAGCCTAGATAATGTGACATGACAATCCATGAGTCGAGCATGTGTGGACGACCCCACCCATATGCCGCAGCACACATAAGATGATGGAAATGATCTTCAGTAAAGAAGATGTACATTTGTGATGTTCTTGCTCAGGTCGCACGTTGGACATTAATGACGAATGAGAGGGCGTGTGGGTGCGCTTACCTATCCCGGCAATTGCCGGCTTGGCACTGGCATTCGAGCTTCACGAACATCAGCAAGCTTCACGACGACGCCATATTGCGCGCAGCACCACCAGATCCGCCCATTGGCCCCTCTCCACTCCTCGAATTTGCGATCCATATCCGGGTGCTCAAAATGGCGTCCAAGAAGGTCACCACCGCTTTCTCGGTACGCACGACAGCCTCCATTGCGACTCCCTCTCTACCGGCACCCCTCCGCCGCGGCACACCACGACTTTGCAGGCAGCCTACTGACGGCATATACAGAAGTACACAGTTCAGCCCACCGGTATCTATGCGGCGATCAACAGGCTCTTTGCTCTTGACCCCAAGCGCTCGACCGGTATCCCCATGAACCCGCAATTCCGCAACCCTCCCCCCGGCGGTCTTGACCCTGCTACCTACGACGACCCCGTCACTATTCCCGCCGCCGATATCGCCGAGAACCCATACTGGAAGCGCGACGTACGACGACGATACCCCCGGCTCTCAACCGTCACTCAGGCCGACGCTGTTGCGCTGCTCGAGGTTGGTAGCGCGGCTGCGCCCAAGCAGGAACTGATTGGCGAGGCTGGCTCCAAGCAGCTCGTTGCCGCTCAAGAGGAGGGTGTCAAGGGTCTGGCTGTTGCGTTCGAGAGGAACACCGGGCTAGCAAAGGACGTGCTTGGCCCTGGTGGCATGCCTCCTCTGCCTAGTGGACTGCACGTCAGCGATGTTGGTGTGAAGAGATACGATTTGGAGAAGGATCAGTCGTACGGAACTGGGTGAGTACTCACACAACGAACTTGCGCTATGACTATGCTAATCATTACACAGCTACCCTTGCAGGACATTTGCTTAAGCTCCACGTAGGAGCTGATTGAGTGCGTGGAGGATGATAGAAGTACCTGTAAATACGACCACAGCCTTTTCTTTGTGTGATGCCTTTCAACCCTTCCTTTCTACCATTACCTCCATTTCTCAATCTCGTCTAGTGAGTGTTCACAGGATATCCTGCCATGCATAGAGTGAGCTTGTTGTTTCTTGTTCAGTGGTATCTTTCACCTTCGTTTACATGTCTCTATCATCTCTACATGTGTCATTTCGAACTTTCACCTCTGCAGGCAGGTGCGTATCGGTCTAGGCTTGGCGCAGCTTGCACCGTGGCTTCTGCTTTCGGCGCCACCATCAACCTCCACACAGCCTCGTCACCCTTCACAATTGCGCATATTGTAATTTTCTTCCCTAACCAATCAGTATGGATGCGAGCGCGCCGCCTGCACCACAAGGCCTGGAGACCTCGCCCCTCAACTTCATCTATGCTTGTTCAGTTTGCTGCGCTACGTTTGCTGACGCATATGAGGGTCACGACGAAACAGTGCAGGGCCTCTCGGACGGAATCAATCCTAAGGAACGTCTCGTAACGAAGCTGTACCTGGGTAGCTGCTGCCACGTCTTCTGCGGCGACCATATCGAAGGTGGTGGTGAGTGATCACGCCAGCTGTTGTGCGTGCAACACTGATCAAACTCGATCATAGGCCCTCCATTCCACCCCGCCGGACAGAAGCCCAAAGCACCATGTCCAGTGTGCGCAAAAGACAAAGGCGACAATAGTGCACGCGACCTGTACTCCATACGTGGCTTTCACAAGAATGAGCACGACCCAGCGATACCACCAGTCTGGTTCAAAGCGCCTCCGATCAAACTCGACGGTAACAGTAGGGAGATGGAAGCTCTGCGCGTATGTGGCTGCCTAAAGCTCTCGCGAACTTCAACACTGACTGTATACAGTTTCAGTACCTAGCTCTTGTGCGCTATTGCCAGACTTCTTACCGTCAACAAAAGCCAGCTGCAGCTGCACTAGTAGCTGCACAGCATGAGCTTGCTACTGTGCGGAATTGCGCTGCAGAAGATCACTCGGAAGCCCTTGCACTGCAGCAAGAGAATAAGCAACTGCGGGCTTTGGCGCAGCAGGCTGGCGAGGTGAACTCGCTTAGAGCAGAGGTACAACGACTACAACATCTGGAGCGTGACGTGGATCAGTTCACGGCAGAAGTCGAGGCCTTTCGTCGCCTCAAAGCTGATGTGCGTGATTTAGACACATTCCGCCGAAACAAATCTGCCATATTGCAGCATTTGAAACTGGTTCCTAAATTGGTAGAGTAAGTTGGACTCGAATTGATATGGCAAGTCTGATGCTCAAGTTCGCAGGCAGAACACAAGGATGAAGGAGCGGCTCGGCTCAGTGGGCTTTGCAATGGCTATGGAGCCCGTTCCCAACTACTCGCATCTGACACCCGAGAACTTGGACGAAATCGAGAGTATTTGCGATACGTACCCTGCTACTAGCATACGGTACCCAGAGCCATCGTCTAGTCACACTGCTGGTCGTTCCGCACCTGCTACTGGCAATGAGGCTGTCGTCCAACATATCCACCCAAGTGATCGCCCTTCCAAGCGCCAAAGGGTAGAATCCCCTCTTCCAGGAAACATGCCAACCAGCCGACTGAGGAGTCGAGATACCATGCCACCTCCTTCGAAACCGCTGTCTAGGATGCGTTCGATGCGAAAAATCTTACCGAACCTCCGTAAGAAGTTCTCGAATGGACGAGCGGCACCAAATCATCATCAAAGGACAAAGCAAGACGTGCAGATGTATGATAATCGCGACTGGCAAGGAACTTCAGGTGGGCAGATTAATGAGAGTGCTACATCTTCTAGCCATCAAATGCGCAGCGAGACGCCCTACATGACTGGAGCATTGCCTGTCGAGTTTGTGTCGCGACCATCGCCTCTAGGTACAAGCACAGGAGTGGACGGTAATGCGTCGGACTTCACATTCCGTGCTTCGTCGCCTGTAAAGATGACAAATCGACTGATCGAACACCAACCTGTACAACTGCCTACCGATCCATCGTACCTTCACATGATGGACGGCTTATCACATGACAACGGCTTTGACTTAGGTCTGAAAGATCCGCGCAAGAAATCAATGGAAGAACAAGAGTTCAACAGATTTGTCACACGAGGCACTGGTACTGCCCAAAACCTCTACCAAACTCGAGAACCACCTAGTCGTAGCCGGGATCTGGGCCATGCCTTCCTCCATCAACCACCTAATGCATCGACGAGAGCAGCCGATCAACACCAACGCACCTCGCCACCTGGCAAGCCCACTGGCTTTTTCCATCGAGCGCAATATGACTCGATGGCAAGGTCTACGACTCCAGTTCTTAATCAATTTCAACAGCCGAGCCGGAAGATCGAGAATGTAGTAAGTCCCTACTTTGGACGCAGTCATCATATTGTGCCAGACGTATTGCGATCCCGGATCACTGAGACCCAGACCAGTTCAAGTCATTTCGGCGCCTATCGGTTACCGAGACACCTGGATGCGCAATCGGGGACCGAATGGAGTGAGTGCAGCCATTCCAACGGGCTGTCTTCCGTCAAACAGCCTCTCAATTGGCGAAACAACTCTGGACTGCATAGACACCAGCTTTACTCGTCTCGTAATGCACCTTCAGAAAGCTATGTATCAAGACACACACATCAATACTCCCAACCCATGCGTCCAACTACGCATCGATCGTTTGCCTCAAGCGAGAGACCCTGTCACTCACCTGTCAACATCAGACATACATACACACGTCAGCAGCAACCACAGGCACAGTCAGCAACACATTTCCCGTCTTCCAGTCGAGTTCATTCAAGACGAATAGGACAACTTCCTTCCAAAATGCCATCGATGATCTCCAGCCGCTCTCGCGTGCGCGATCAGACCGAATGGGGCACTTTGGAACACGCAGTTCAGCGAGATCGCCATCAGAGACATACCACTACCTTGGAAAACTCTTCTTTGGATGCGTCCCCTCACATCAAAAGGCGCAGCATCAGGCGGTGAATGTCTTGCAATTTTATCGGTAACGTTGTTCTGCATGTCAGAGACCATCTGGGCGCGTAGGTTATGAATTCATAGATTTGACCACTGGAAGACTCTGTCGTACCATTAGATGAATGTACACACAATCGCGTCTAACACAATATACATGGCAGAGGTTCGAGTCCTTACCGATCATTTAGGACTTAAAATGAAAGGCAGCGGTTTCGAACGAACCCTCCAGGCAGAAAGCTTGACATTGGATCAGCCCGCGCTTAACACCCTTTGAGCGCGGAACTTATGACCAGATTGCGAAGCCGAAGCTTCCGAGGGTAAAGACATAGTATATGACGCGCATGCTGTGGTTGGCTAAGCTTTAGGAGATTTTACCGGCTGCAAATTGCGACGACTATGCGCCATGCGGTAGGGATCTCGCCGGCGCCCGAACGAGCCACCATTGCTGCTCATTGGCTAAATTTACGACTCGTGTCAACGTTTCACAACGACCACTGACATTTTGCACGACACTAACGGCAGTTCTGTGTTTCAGGCGAACGGTATGTACAATAGTTTCACGCTCCAACTGCATGGCTATCCCTGTTCCCCCACAAAGTCACTGACCTCTGACCCACAACAAGCATTCCTTAATACACTCAAGCAATCTACTCTCCGTCACCAGGTGAGAATCCAGATTGCCGTCGCCTCTTTGAGCAAATTGTCTTGATCACCAAATGGTGATCCTGACCTAGGACGGAGGCGGCGGTCCGTCATGCTATACTACGAATTGCGAATGGTGGAGAGAAGTGGGTTCGTATAAGTAAGGTTGGCACTCACTTCTTGGAAGACAAGGCAGCTTCAGACTCCTCTTCGACCTTCTTTTCATCCTCTTGAAATCACCATGCTCTTCAGTAACCTCTTGGCGGCGGCCGCTCTGGTCAGTACCGCCTTCGCTGCTCCTTCGGACAAGGAGACTCGTGCCAACCGAAAGTTGAAATGGTTCGGAATCAACGAATCTGGTGCTGAGTTCGGTGAGGGTAACATCCCGGGTGTCTACAACAAGGACTACACCTGGTACGACACCAAGACCATTGACCAGTTCATTGGCCAGGGCATGAACGTGTTCCGTCTGAACTTCCGTACGTCTTCCCACTCTATGATACCCGAGCCCTTCACTAACAATAACCAGTTATGGAGCGTTTGACCCCCAACTCGCTCACTGGCTCTTTCGATAAGAACTACCTCGGAAACTTGACCCAGCAAGTCAACTACATCACCTCCAAGGGCGCGTACGCCATGGTTCAGCCGCACAACTACGGCCGCTTCTACGGCAACATCATCACCGACACCGCCGGCTTCAAGACGTGGTGGAAGAACGTCGCAGCGCAGTACAAGGACAACGCGCTCGTCGTCTTCGACACAAACAACGAGTACCACGACATGGACCAGAACCTCGTCTTCAACCTCAACCAGGCCTCCATCGACGGCATTCGCGCTGCCGGTGCGACCAAGCAGTACATCACTCCCGAGGGCAACTCCTACACCGGCGCCTGGACCTGGGTGTCGAGCGGTAACGCCGCCAGCCTTGTTAACCTCAAGGACCCCCAGAACAAGCTCATCTACCAGATGCACCAGTACCTCGACACCGACGGCTCCGGCACCAGCGCCAACTGTGTGAGCGCCACCATCTTCAAGGAGCGTCTCCAGGCTGCGACCAAGTGGTTGAAGGACAACAAGAAGCAGGGTGTCATTGGCGAGTTTGCTGGCGGTAACAACGCTCAGTGCATCAGTGCTCTTCAGGATGGCTTGACCTATCTGCAGCAGAACTCGGATGTTTGGTGGGGTGCTATCTGGTGGGCTGCTGGTCCCTGGTGGGGTGACTACATCTACAACATGGAGCCCACCTCTGGAGTTGCGTGGACTGGTATTCTGCCCAAGATCAAGTCGTACTTCATCTCTTAAGCGGGGCGTGGTAGTAGGGACTCCAGATTTAGGAAAGAAGGAGGGAAGGAATGGGGGACTTTGAGTTCATGTTTATACTTTCACTTCGTTTGTTTGGAAAATCCTTTGCATCAGCATCAAAAATAGAAGATCCTGCAGGTCACCTCTTGTTTCCATTTCATTTCTTTCGTTTGATACCGCTTCACGGCTTCCCATCCCATGCCTTACGCAAATACTCCTCCAAGCCCAAAAACTCGTACTCCGGCAACCGCCGATTCCATTCATCGCTAACCTCCCACGCCCCGTTGAGTATCCCCAGCAAGAACATGGCCAGAAAATCTTTACTCCACTGCGCCCTGTCCTCACTCGGAATAACGGGGTGGCTCATCTGCGGCACCCACTTCGTCTTCAGCTCCCCCTTCCTAATATCCTCACCCTTGATGTACTCAACCTCCCAGTCGCCCCCACGGATCTTCTTCCCCAACGCCAGAAGCTCATTGATCGTCGTCCGGCACCCGCGAATCCCGCCGACAGTGGGCCAGGGATTCGGGTCATCCAGCGCACGCGCCAGGATCTCGGAATCGTCTGAGATAGCAGTAAGTACAATAGGCTGATTCCCCTCATCAAGAACGATAGCGTGACGCGATGCGAAGTCGACGAAGAACGGCCACGTGATCAGCCCTTCGCTCAGCGCGTACGGATGAGCGAAGTAATCCATGAAGATACTCGGTTGGAAAAGACAGTACTCTAGTACTTTTTTCTCCCTGTTGATCTCCGCGAGGTAAGTCGCGATGAAGTCCTTGTTGGCGTACGGAGGCACGCCCGAGTTATTCCTAATGCCCCATTCTGCGGGCGCGAAGCGTTTTACACCTGCGGCGATGCAGGCGTGGATTAGGTTCTTTTGCACTACGTTGTCGATGTCAAGGTGCACGATTAGAAACGTGAGACAGACGTCGAAGCCAGAGAGGGCGGAGGTGAGGGAGGTGACATTTTGGTAGTCGACGGTTTGGTAGGTCACGCCGGGGTTGGGGTTGGAAGGGGCGGCGCCGCGCGTGAAGATGGTTATGGAGTGTTTTCCGGAGCGGAGGGGAGCTCGGAGGAGTTCGGTGGCGACGTCTAAGGGGCGTTAGTGGTGGTGCTTGTTTGGGTTTACCGAGAGATTGGGAAGGATGGTTGGAAACGAAGGTGTGGGTTGAAACGTACTGCCGGTGCCTCCTGCTACTGCAATCTTGACCATCTTGCAGGACGATATACTTTGCACGTTTCTACCTATGGCTTGGTTACACACAGTACTCTTTCAATCTCTTGAAGACCTTTTCAAGATATATTAATTAACGCGGGGAGTCCTCACCGCCTGGCATGACGGCGTCGGGCCGAACTCAGATAGGAAGGGGATCCACCTGTTGACGGGCTCTCAGCCTGACGGGTGTGGGGTAGATTGTTGCACTCCAAAGCGGCTTACGATAGTGCAGGTGTTGAGATCATCGTGCAAGTATTCCGGTGATAGCGGCGTTTAGATGACCTGAAGCCGATGAAGGCTGAACATGCAAGATTCCGTACTAAGTTTGTCACGATAAATCTTGTTGGGCTGTTGATGTGTATTATGGGAGGATCTGCGGTTCTTGCAAGGCTGTGTAATCCTACTCATGGCCGAGCGTGGAAGAAAAGCAGCAGGGAGACGTTAACGAGCAAGATTTCCAGAAAAAAGAGGTCAAAAAATTGAATGAGTCTAAAAGGTAGGAGAAGAGAAGTAAGCGCAAAGCCGTTGTCAAAAAACCTAACAATCAGGTGTCGATGAGCGGTTCCTGGGGCAAAGGCTTCTCCGGCAATGGCTTGGTCGGCAGCGGCTTCATCGAACTCCGCTCATCGTGGTATCCCAACGACCTGCGACTTCCTCCTTCTTCAAAACTATCCCGATAATCCCCACGAAACATGACATCCTCCTCGTCTCCGCTCCGATCTTGGTTCAACTGACTGTACACGGCGTCGATGCCTTCCCATCTGGCCAGTCCACTCTGCTGCTTGATCAGGCCATACAGACTATGGATGACTCTCAGTGCAATGAAACCACCAACTATGCTTCCAATGATGATGAAGAACAGACCCACAAAGTTCGAGTGGAAGACTTGACCAACGAGGTTGCGCAACGTGCCCTTCTTGCCCCAGACACCCCAGTCTTCATTAAGGTAGACAAGCTCGCCTTCGGTTTTCCATACATCTGCGCCGAAGAAGCGTCTGATCTTGCCCCAGACTGTAAGTCGCGGGGTCGAGAAGTTGAAGCGCCGCATTACTTGCTCGACCTTTGTAATTTCGAGTTCGTACTCTTCGTCGCCGCCGACTGAGCCAAACAGACCGTCGTCCTCATGCTTGGCGGGCTTCCTGTGTCCGCGCTTGACCGGCTGTCCAGCCACAACGATCAGGATGGACTTGCGCTCAGGATCGTCGAACTGCCATGCCGAGGAAACACCGCTGCGGCCAGCAGGTGGCAGGCTACGACCGCCGACAGGATCGAACACAATCTCCCAGAAGCGGATGTTGGCGTCTGGTTCTTCCTTTTGCACGTGGGCTGCATACTCATAGTCGACTAACAGCCGGCCAAGGGGAAGTTCCTGGCACCATGCTGTGCAGTCTGGACTAATTTTCGCGCCAGAGCAAGTTGGATTCGAGCATGTTGTGGCAGTGGTGAGGTTGTTGTAGGAGAAGTCGGGGCGAAGCAGTTCGACGGAGATTTGCGGCGGAGTGGGGATCGTGGTGAGCGTTGGGAAGATGCGTTTCCCGTTAAGGAGGATCGAACGAGTGTCATTTGCTAGTGTGACGTTGAAGAACTAACAGACAGGCATGTCAGTGTTGGTTCCTTGCAGCAAAGGAATGCGCCACCAGGCTGTCGTTCAAAGAAACCAACTTACGAGTTCCTGGTCGCCATGTGTGATGCTGCTCTTGGGGACTTCCTTGTGGGGATCTTCCTCGAACGTCTCTGCATAGGGACAGTCCTTGCATGCAATTTTTGTGAAATAGGATGCACCGGGTGTAACGGCGACGACGCTGTCGATCTGCTGTGTACACTTCTCTACGTCTGCACCTTCCTGGTTGCAGTTGGAGAAGTCAAACTCGTCTTGTGCGGCAACAGCAGAAAGAAGGAACGAAACGAGTGGCAGCCCAGAAACACGCATCTTGGGCAGAGTGTTGTAGTGAGTGATGGATGCTGGACGACTGGCGATGCCTGAGGGATCAGCAGTTCGCCGGATGTTCAGGGGTCTAGCGTGGGCAGCGGGTCCGCTAATCTATCGATAGCGCACGCGTCGGCAGTCTAGCCCAGGCTTTTTGAGGCTTGAAAGCTGGCACTCGACACTGTCTATCTATGGCGCTCAGTGTTACGCGAGCAGTGCTTTTATCGTACTCAGGGGCTGTTCTCCGTACACTGGATTGAGACTAAACACCATGGGGATCATCTAACCACGAAGAGAATGATGCAGCCTCGTGTGCGCCTCGCCTGTTCAACGACGAGTTCGACAATTGAGTTTTCCTATTAATCTGAGGTTATCCCGTAGACGGTGGACGATAAGGGGTGTATTGCGCGACTGACCGTGACCTCGTGGAGCGCCTCTTTGACTCCGCCATCCTTGGCCGCTGACCGGTGAGCACCGTGTGATAGATCTTCCACGAGCGAATTGTATGAGCGTGCAGATAAATCTCTCCACCTTGTTGGCTCTCTTGACGCAAGTCGCTTCCAGTCTTCCTTCCTGCAGATGTACAACAATTTCGTTGAATATGTCCTCAACTCAAGGTCCCACAAAGGCTGCAACTACCCATGAGACTGAGAAGGATCAAGATACCGTCGCGCAGACTATAGCGTATGCGCGACAAACCTACAAAGGAAACCAAAAGGACGTTGCTAAAGTGGAACCAGAGAAGTATGCTCGTCCACTCTTGTGCATTTCTGTATCTGGTGCTGATAATCCAAGCAACGGTTTCGTAAAGAGGTTGTTGAACAATGTCAGTACCGCATTGCAGAGCAATCGTTTTGGAGGAGCGGGGGGCACATAGGTTACAAGGCTGACCTGCACCATCGTAGACTTGTTTTCTTATCATAGTGGATCAAGCCTGAGAGTATTTAGCCAACTTGTTCCATGTTGCAATGTGTCTGTTGTCTATGAGACCAAGACACCTTTGATTTTGGCATGGATCGATCTCAACTTCCCGACTGACGGACGCGCAGTGCAGCTTCTCATTAAGCTTGTGTTTTGTTCACATCTCATTCATCTTCCTTCTCGGGGCTGCGGGTACTAATTATAATATAACACTTCTTGGAGCTCTTCCTCTAATCTCCTTCGCCATGGTCCCTCAAATGAGCAACAACGGGGACGACACTTGTGATCTTGGGACGGAACAGTCTCTAGACTTGCCTCATATCCAGTTCGAGTCTTACTGTTCATCAAATGGTAGTTCTCTGGATCTCCAGCAGGAACATGTAGGGTGGGATGAAACTAGACGATGGGTGGAGGCACATTATTCCACAGTCACTTCGTTTGATGCCGAACCCCACGAAGAAGAGTACCAAAAGCCCCTGGAGAATTCAATGAAGAGGAAGGTGTTTGGCGGTGGAAATAACGAAGCTCAAAGAGAAGGTCCTTTAAGCAGGTGGCTGCGAAGCGACAGAATGGTTTGGTAGACCAAGTGATTTGTGGGTGTCATTACAGGTCTTCTTGTGGTGCATTGGCTGCAAACCTCTTCTCTGTTCTCAGAGCCAAAGGTTGCATGAAAGGGCAAGAGTTGACTGACCACTAAGCCTTGTGTTGTACATGCATGAAATTAACGATCAATGACGTCACAACAACGCCTCTCCCCCATGACAATGTAGACGTACTGGCGATACATTCATCTACCTCATGTGGTATGTATCAGTCTAGTCGAAAACCGCGAAGGGCGTCAGTAAGATAGAATTGGAAACAGAACGCGTGAGGTCGGCGCGTCTACCTAGCGCCACTCCCCAACTTGACCCTCTGTGGAGCTCCTGAGCTGCAGGCCAGCTGTCAAATCATAAGCAACCATCGTGAACGGCCCGTGGAACCTCAAATCGGCCCGCATCCAGTTATACGACAGCCTTTGACTCGGCTGTCGTGTGCTATAGCTGTGCACCTGCGAAACGACTCCATGACCTATAGGTTGAGTGCCTCACTTAGAGCAGTAGAAACGGCGCGTCTCGCAATGACAGACAGTCAAACCCCTCCATCTTGAGGATTGAAACTTTTAAAGAACTGATGCGAGCTCCTTAGAGAGCCGCACCAAAGAATGCCATACTTCACAGTCGATAATTAACATCCTAGCTTGCACACTCCATCACAGTAGTGACCGGCTCGCCCCGCACATCCCACTTCAGTCAGAAGCCAGCTCACGCACACGCTGCTCGATCCGGTGGGCTCGACTGTCAAGGCAGCGAATTAGATACACGAGCTCCACACCTTTAGCCAATCAGCATCCGCTACGTTGAGAAGCCTAGGCGGTGCTGGGTCACCGCACTTTGGCGCGCATGCAAAGCCACCCAGGCTTGGGAGCCCAAAGACGTTGATCTTCAATCCTTAAAAGCTGAGCGACCCCAGATTCGACTGATCTCAAAGTATCGAAATCAGGGTTTTATCGCCATGGCGGACGTTCCGCCTCCAGCTCCGGCTCCCCCAGTCTCAGCGTTGGCTTTGGTTCCACCTCCAACACCTCCACCAGTTCCCACATCATATCGCGAGAGACTAGCGCAGTTTAGGATTTTGGAGGAGAAGAGGATCGAGCTGATCGAGGTATGCTTGAACGATAGGCTGCGTACTTTGAGGCAACGACTAACGTCTTGTAGGAACTACTCGATAAGCTGGAAAAAACAGAAGCACGATTGGCCCAGACCGAGCTCGACCTTAACTCGGAGCAAAACGTTCGTCGAACGCTGCAGGCTGAGGTCCACGAGGCGAAGACACGAGAAGATGCACTGGCGCAGAAACAGGTCAGGGTAGCCATACTGAGCATGACTCCGCTTTTACTTACAGTCCACAGGCTCGACGTCCCTTTGTATTGGTTCTTATTGATGTAGACGCAGAGGGCTTTCTTGTATGTATCGGCGGCTGCGAAACAGGTACCAGGCTAATTTCTCGTAGTTCCAAGACAAATACATCACAAGAAAGGGCCAAGGCGGTGAGGCTCTGGCCGACGAGTTACTGATCCGGACACGAGAGTATCTGAGACCACAGTTCGAGGATGCCGATAGCCTCGACGTTGTGGTGCGAGTATATGCTAATCTGGAAGGCCTAGCCAAGTGGTTGGTCAGGCAAGACAAGATCAGCAATCTCGGTTCGTTACGTGCTATGTCAACAGCGTTCAGTGGACGGATAGCAAGTTTCGACTTTGTTGATGTTGGCGTAGGCAAAGAGGGAAGCTCTGGAAGAAAAATCCGAGGTAAGATCTTAGTGCGTTGCTTCAACCAGTTTTGTCTCCTGACACCATGTTAGAAAACCTTGCATTTTACACTGCAAACTCCCACTTGCGACACGTTATCGTAGGCTGTTCACCCGTCGACCTCCCAGCTGCTCTGTTGTCGACTCTTCCCCTTGACAAGGTCACACTCATTGAGTCTATACCACTTCCCTCAGCACTCACCACGCTACCCCTGAAGGTCGCCAAGTACACTACACTCTTCCCCCCTCCTCCCGCTCCATCAGTCAAGTCACCAAAACCGGTGGGCCGGAATGGACCACAGCTTCAGCTCATGCAACAAGAAGATGAAAGCGGCGGACAGACATGGCTTGTCATTCAGCCTGAGAGGAGTGACAGTCGAGGCCATGGCAGCTCTCGACGGAGAGGGAAGAGCGAAGATGAAGCTTCCAATATTAGCATCTCGATTGGACCAGACAATAGCTTGAGTGTTGACAGCGGCCATCGCAGGCGAATCATGAGGTAGAGAAGCGATGGATAGGACGAGGAAGTCACTACCTGGTCGCAATATCCAGACTGGCCTTTTTCCACACACACGGCAGCTCCAAGTTGAAAATCCAGCATAGCATAGCGTAGCATTGGCGTTTGATAACCCAAAACCTTCATTGTCGTTCCTGCGAGGAGAACGTCCTCGCACTTCTCTACATCAACTCATTCTTGTCCCGAGCATTCCTTCTCTCTGCAGTCACCTCTTCGCGTTCCACGGCTTCGGTATTTGTGGCTCGCTTGCACATCCCAGAGCCAGCAATCATTCATAGAGCATCATATCCAGCCAACCGCCCGCTATGAGAAGCTCCAAGAAAAAGCCAACTCCCTGTGACGAGCGCTACAATGACTCTCTGCTGGCATCGCACACTAGAGGAGACTTGAGGCTGCGGCAACAATGCTGCGCTTGCTATGCGAAGATTGAACGGGTGACATGCACGCACTAATCCTATAGGGAACGGAACAATTCTGTAAGCAGCGTCTAGAAATTGACATGACAATTGCAGTATTGTGGAAAAAAAAATTGGCGCATGATTAGCATTCAGATGAGATGGAGAAAGGGCGTTGTTGATGCAGGTGTACAGGGAGAAGTCAGGTAGATGTACGGGAGAAGTGTAGCAATGCCAAGGACTGGTATCGATAAGGATACGGGACGCGACGCGACATGATTGTGTGACAGGAAATCTTCGCCTCTTCACCAATCCAGTTCGAAGCACTTGAACAACAACTGCTTGCTTTTAGTTCCAAGATACCGTTGCATTGTTCCACGGCGTTTTTCATAGCATGGCTGGAGCGACGCGTGTTATCGCACGAAGTGCGTTTGTCAATTTTCGGTCCAACACGTGCATATCAACATCGACTATATCAACTTTGAGACAATGCGTGTTATTCAGAAGCACTCCTGCCCACCATAGGCGCTCTTTGTACACAATCTCCGCTCGAAGAGCGGCATCCAATGCAGAGATGTCGACTATTGCACCACAGTCACCTACAGCGCACCCGGAACCGCCGCAGAACACACCGCCGGTGAAGTTGTCTCAGAACGATCCGAACTGGCGCCATCCCTTCTTCGGTTTCGCTGCTAAAGACATTCCGCACTTGGTATACCTAAAAATACCTCCTGCGGCCACCGAGCAGGATATGTCGGTTCTGCTATCCAAAGCAAAAATCCCAAAGTAAGTCACCGGGTCCACAGTCGATGGTTTGAATATCCTGCTCACACACGATCCTAGTGCTCGAGTCATCATGACATACAATCACTATACAGGCTGCAACGAAGGTCATTGTTTTGTGAGAATGCCGGACACGCAAGACGTACCATCCGCCGTCCGCGCCCTCTCAGGTCTGACTTTCTTTGGTTGGAGCGTCAAAGCGCAAATATACAATCCGGGTTTCTTCCTTGGTCAGCATTCCCCTAATTTGTATCACGGGTGGCAAGCATCTCCTTCCATCGTTCTTGATTCCCGAGTATTACAACCACCAAAACTGTCGCCTCCCAAAGTTTTGGCCACTATGATTGCAGAGCGATGGATACAGATCTACAATTTACCACCTGTACAACATGATAGTCCCCTTCGAGAAGGACTCGAAACCGAAATTTTGCAGAAGTTGTATGCGAGGTTTCATCAGTATGATGTTCTTCAAATCACCCAGATAAAAAAGCACCCTGTGTCTAGCAGAGGTTGGACCTGTAACATGCTGTTCGGTACTCGAGAACAAGCAAAGGCAGCTCGCGCGTTGCATGTGAGCGACAAATTCATGGAACGCACACCAGAAGGAAAGATCCTCAGGTTGGGGCCAGACATCAAGTCGTTACTCGACAAATTTAGAAAGTCCCTTCCCGTGGAGACTTCCAAGGACGATGTCAAACTTCTCTTGGAAGAGAAGTGCATAGAATTGCTCAATCGACATAGACCAAAACTTCAACGACCTCGCGAATATCCGACCCCAGAATCAGCTGTCGGACGCATTGCAAAACAGCACTCTGGTAGACAAGCTGGCCACTTCTAGGAAGCTAACGACCACAAAGCGACACAAAAGCCTATACCCAATCACAATCAGATAGCTCGGAGCCATAAACACGCCAAAGTCACACTTTGGTATCTTGCGATCAGATATCTGGGGGCTTTGGGCGCGTGGTGTGTCCTGGTGGAGGGGTTTTCACTGAAGCGTTTAGCTTCCCCTGCCATATCTGAGACATAACATTTGGTTTTGAGAGGCGGTAAGTGAAGACTCTGGTCGACAAGTCAGTATGCAAAGCCTCCGACTGTGGCGATCGCGTCCATCAAGCTTGTAATGATATTTTGTACTATAGAACTATTCAAGTCCTTGCCTTGAATTGCAGCATGGGCCCATCCTTCTTACTTGCAAAAACATCCTGGATCTGGTACTCAGTCGCTCTCGTTCTTCCAACCTCCAAATCTTTGTTTCCAGCACCCAGCGTCGTGCCGGGAGCGAGCCTCATGTCGTACATATACAGCACTCGCGCGATGGTGACGGTCAACTCGACATAGGCCAAACCCTTACCGATACACCCTCGCGGCCCGATGCTAAAAGGATTGAATGCCGACTGCGCGTCAGGAAGCCTGTTGTGAAGAGGATTGGTTGACGGGTCTGAGAGCCAGCGCTCGGGAATGTAGTCAAAGGGCTGAGGGTAGTAGTTCGGGTTGTGGTGAATAGCATAGATGGGCACGCCGACGTCGACACCAGCTGGGATGTGCTTGCCATCGATCTCCATGCCACCGGGCAGAATCTGGCGTGGAAGTGCACCTGCAACTGGCGGAGTCATGCGCATGGTCTCGTCGATGCAAGCCTTGAGGTACGAGCAACTGCTCAGCTTTGGGCTCGTTACAATCTCTTCGACATCGGAGAAAGTCTCGCGGATTTCTTTGCACAGCTTCTCCAGTGTGGAAGGGTTGTGCGCGAGGTAGAAAAAGGTACCAGACATGGCGGTCGAAGTGGTGTCTGAGCCCGCAATAATTAGCAGATTTGACTCGCCCCACAACTCGTTCATGTTGAAGCCTTCTCCAGTCTCAGCATCTTTGGCGTTCAGCAAGTAGTAGAAGAAGTCTTTGCGATCGGCTTCGAGACCCAGTTTAGTACGCTCCATGGCTTGTGCCTTGCTGTACTGCATGTACTGCGCACGCTGACCGGCAATCTTGCGGAAGAAGAGCTTGTCGAGGTGCCAGTTGTGGATCGTAAGATGGGTACCGCACTACATTTGTCAGGTCAAGTAAGTATACCCCGAAGAGACGACTCCACTTACGATGAGATGCCTGTGCGCAGCATTACCAACCAGCTGAGTCGCGAATCGGTTTACTGGACTCTCCAGCATGCCGAATGCCTTTCCGAATACCAGATCGCCCATGATATCGAACACTAACCACTCACACCAATGCGCTGCGTTCCATGCACCACACCACCCCTGCCCGTTCGCAAACTTCTCGTCGTCTCCAGCACCACCACCGGCCCTGCGACCAAGCAGTTCGCATCCGACACGTACGTTCGCGATGATGTACTTCTCTAGATTCCTGATCGCAGCGTCGCTGAACGCACTACTCATAACACGCCTCTTACGCGCATGCTGTAACTTGTCGATTGCGCTGTGCACGCTAACCGCGGCTTTTGTGCTGGGGAAAGCTTCGTAGAAAGACGCCTTGCGAACATTGGAGCGAAAGCCATAAATGGTCTTGAGGCCTGTGGCGGTGTTGACAGACAGCAGGTTCGGACCTAGACGTACGTAGGGCCCGTATTGCAGATGAGCGTTGTGGAAGGCAAGGTGTCGCGAGCCTTTATAGGCATAGTATGTGAGGTAGATGTCGGTGATTTTGGCAAGAGGTGGGCCAGGATACTTTGCGAGAGGGTGGAGGGTCAGGCGGTAGAGGATCACTGCGAAAATCTGGGAGGGTCAGTTTGAGTAATGAACTGAGGTTGGTTCACATACGTAGACAGTAAGTGTGCCGAAGATGGTTGCGAAGAGAAGCATTGGTGAGGTCATTAGCGACCATAAGAGGCTGAAGAGCTCCATGGTCACGGTGTACAAGGAGGCGGAGCTTAGTATGAGATCCTAATTATTGAAATACGTTCATTGACACAATCAACTGCACAACTCGTGGTACAAAGTAAGCAGTGGTATAGTGACAACAAGCTTCCTCAATAAAAATAGCAAAGAAGCATCTACTTAAGTAACAAACCCCTCTTCCACGGCCATCCGCAGCTCCAGCAGTATCCAGTACAAACTCATCGTGATTTTGCTTAGAAACTAGAAAGACTGGGGTTGTCTTGGAAGAGACCCCGTGCCCCATTCTGCATCGATGCTGACGGGCGGAATGTTCAGGTATATGAGATGGATAGTAGCGGATAGCCGAGGAAGGAGTTTTCCAGGCAAGGCTGAGACGCTAGAGGTGCGGATAATGCAGCGGAAGTTAGCGCGGAAACGGCTACTGAAGATTCTACATGTAATTGCAGGCCCTCGATAGGCTGGGACCGGTTACGCCGGTTAACGAGCGCGTAGGGCAGGATGCAATTGTGGGGAGAGAATGCTTGTGTGGCAGACGTGCTTCATGCTTAGTCACTGTCACTTGAGAGTGGTTCGCGTTATGGAGCACTCTATCATTCCTTTCGTTTGTTTCCAGCAGAAAAGCTTGGAGTGGGTGAGCGTTGCATAGGTTCAGGTTTTGTTCAAATGTTTCTGTTGTGGACTGCGATAATGCAAGCTTCATTGATCTCGATGACATTCATAATATGAGTTTGGTTCAATTCATACTTTCCTTCTCGTTAATCAAGCGCCACCTTCCCTCTTGGCATACTCATCTTCCATGCGCTCCTCATAGAGCCTATCATTCTCCTTTTGCTGCTCCTCGTCGGTCACATCCTGAATCCTTCCTTGACTACTTCCGCTCGTGCCCTCAGCAATAGTGCGCCCATTGCTGTCAACCTGAAATCGCTCCTCGCGTGGCGCCTGACCGGGCGTCTGGCTTGTCTGGTGTACACGCGTGCCAGAGTTGTCACTCTGGGTCGACTGTGTATACGAAGTGGTTTGGCCGTTAACGGAGGAGCTAGAGGAGGAGAAGGTGGTAGATTGAAACGACGACGGCATTTTGACAATAGGTATGATATTGGCGTTTGGAAGTTGTATATATGTAGGTTGCAGTAGGGTTGAAAAGTGTGCGTTTAGACGTTGGTGAGAAAGTGCAGCAATGCCCTCTTATTTGTGTGAAAGATGGGGAGGTGACGTCACAGGGTCTAGCTACTCCACCTCTTGCACAACGGCTCTCGCGATATCTTGTGACACAGTATTGGAGTTTCATCTCACTAATCATCCCGATCAAAATCCTCTCTCGCATTTTTCGCAACATCTTCGTCGATCAATACTCTCAACGCAAGCATCGCCATACCCTTCGCACAGTTCAACGCCGCTGCATGCCCCTCGTCGGTACCTGCACACTCTGCGAAGGCAGGATTGTGTGCCGAGACATCCTTCTCGGCAGGGATCACGAACGCGCCATGAAAACTGGGTATGATATGCGAGACATTTCCCATGTCCGTTGAGGCGTTCATCATCTTTTCTTGGTTGATTTGAATTTTTGTGCCAATTACGTCCATGTCTTGGGTGTACAACTCGCAAAGTGTCTTGTTTGCGCGCAGATTGAGGTATGTGGGCGAACTGCTGTGTATTAAAATCGGGCCTCAAGATCTCGTCCAGTTGACTTACGAAATGTATTTTAATTTGCATCCGGAAGCCAATGCTGCTGCTTCTAGACAGTCTTTGACGCGAGTGAGCAGCTTGTCGGCTCTATCAATGGTCGGACTACGAACATTCCAGTTCATCCGTGTGTAGTCGGTAATGACGTTAGGCACTGTGCCTCCAGCCTCAATGACCCCATGTACACGCTCGTCCGGTTCCATTTGCTGTCTGAGCAAGCCAACGTTGGTATAAGCTGAGACTGCTGCATCCAAGGCGTTGACTCCGTTCCAGGGCTCGCCCGCTGCATGTGCTGGCTTGCCTCGAAACTCAGTCCTGAACTTGTGACTTGCAATCAACTTGAGACCAGCGAGACCTTGATAGTGACCGGGCTTGAAGAAGATCTGGTGTGCTGACATTGGGTGCGCCATGATGGCTGCAGCTGCATCTTTTGGGAACGCGCCAGCGTCGATGAGCTTAGCTTTACCACCTCCACCTTCTTCAGCTGGTGTTCCAAGAATTCTCAACCGCCCTTGGATGCTGTATTGCTTCATCACTTTTGCTGCAGCGATGAATGTAGCAATAGACGACGTTGCGATCAGGTTGTGTCCACATGAATGGCCGATGCCCGGTAGAGCATCGTACTCCGCGCAGACAATGACTAGACGACCACCTGACCCATACTCAGCCTCAAAACTAGTATCGAAGCCATAAGCGTGCTTTTTGACATCGAATCCAGCCGATGAAAGATATGAAGTTATGGTTTTGTGGGCGAAGTGCTCTTCATATGCGAGCTCTGGATTCGCGTGAAGTGCCTTGTTGATTTTATGGAGCTCAGAATCAGCGCCCTCGATGGTCGACTCTACGATTGAGCGTGCTTCGTTTAGGAAGTCTGGATTGTTTTCAAGTGAACCCATTTGAACTTTGACTGAATGCCTGAACAATGATCCCTTCTGAAGATGACCGTAAAACGAAAAGACAACGTTTAAACCTGCAAGTTCGATGAAAGACAAATCTGTGCATCACTAACACAAACAGGGTCTTTTATAGAGTATAAGCTACTCGGCATCAAGAGCGGTTGCAAAATCCATCATCGGCGTCATACTACACAAATAAGCGACAGATAAGCAGGAGCGCTTATTTTGACCCGGAAGCGACACCTTAGCGTTGTTAGTGTCGCTCATTCCCCCACTCTCCTCGTCGCTCCTCATCTGTGAAGACGGATACATGCACTATTCGCTGCAGATGCACTTCCCGACACCCGACCTCATGTGCCACAACACAAATGAATCCAGAAGTGGAGCAACATACTGGATCCAGACGTCGCAGTAGGGCAGGATGTTGGACCTGTCGCAATCCGACAGTCAAGAAGGGTTGCGACCGGAAACGGCCTATTTGTGGGCGGTGCGAGCGACTGAAGTCACCTTGCGACTACTCTGCACGACCAACTCTTAAGGAACGCCGGAAGACCAGCCAAAGCACGAACTCTGTGCTAAAGCCTTCGTCGTCCAGTGCCAGAGTAACCTCACCTGTTGTAGCAGAGACACAGAGCGCCAGTTTGTCTTTATCTCATTTGACGGTAGCTGTACCACATACCATCAGCCATGCTTTGGTGTTTGTCAAGGACCAAGAAGCTGTGCAATACTTTCGAACCGAATTTGCCAGGATACATCATACCAAGAACCCTGCATATTCTCTGATATCTCTTATGTTCAACTTGGCGCGTGATGAGCCAATGGTAATGCACATGGTGGTCGCGATAGGACATCAAGAGATGGATTTTCGTCGACCACAATCAGCGGCGGACGTTCAACAAGTCTCCTCCTACCATTATTCCTTGGCACTTAGGCTTATGGCTGATGCGATTGCACCACCAAGTGAAACAACGAAACATCTGGATATTATCCTTACCACCTTGTGGCTGATGCTTCTATACGAACAGCAGTTCGGCGACGAAAGATGCAGAGCATATTTGAACCACCTCCAAGGCGTATCCTCGTTGCTCCAGTCTCAAAGTGGTCGTCTACTTCAACTTCCACCATACAAGTTGGGAGCTCGAGGAAAGATTTCAGGAGCTCTACGGACAACAGACTCAAGTGGTGACTCTAATATTTCGATATACTCGGCCCGCGTCTTGATTTGGATCGTATTATTGGGTTCTGCAGCAGCCACTTCTGGTGTCGGCGGACACGTAAATGAAGCTATTCTCAATATGCTACTCTCTAACCCCACATACTCATCGATGCGGCCAACAGATCCGATTAAAGCCTTTGCGCGTCTACACCATTATTCTAATTCTCTCTACCGATTGGCGTGGGGTGATGCATATCCTCAAGCCGAGCTCGTTGATGACGTGGAAAATCGAAACGTTTACGCTCTGCTTGGTCATTGTGCATATCTGCGATTCTTGACTGCCCAGCTAGCAACAGCATATCGCGAGGACCCTGTATCTGCAGCCAATCAAGCGATCGAGGTTGAGTACTCAATCGATGAAGTTGGCGATCTTTTCAGAGAGCTCATGGAGGTAGCGCACGAGCTGAATCTAGAGACGGACAACAGCCACAGATTGATTGCAAACTTGCGGACAATTGTCCCCATGTATTACGCTATCATCTTAGACTTCTTGCGCCTGACAAATTTCGACGGACCCATGGGGGAGCGGCAACGTTACGCCTTGCAAGAGATCATGAACCTATGTTACCAGGACTTCATACACAGCGACACCCAACCCAACCTGAGAGTCGCATGGCCCCTGTTCATGGCAGCTCTTGAAACCCAAGATATGCTACACCATAACTTTATACTAAAACAGTTCGAAGACTTCCGTCTCTACGGAAAGAACTACGAGCGCGCTCATCGTTTCCTAAGAGACGTGATTGAAATGCAACGCCGTAACGGAAAACACATCGACTTCAGAAAACAGATGGAGCATATGGAGTTGTTTGTGCTGGGTTGATAGTTGATTACATTACTACACAAACGTCCCAACTAGCAGCAGCGAAAGTGCCTAAAGAGACCGGCATAGTCTCGTCTATATTCAAAGGGGCTCAGAACTGCTAGAACTCTATCGAGGTCAGCACAGCTGTCTCGGGATCATTGAAACTCTGATACTATATTGTAGGCCCCAGGTGGTGGTTGTTACTGCGCTCCATTCGGTCCAAGGATTCAGGTCATTTGCACTAAACTGGGCTTGATTAGAAGCGCTTGTTCCATAGCCGTTTCCCAGTTCCGATTCGAATATAGGTCACGTGCGGTACACAACCACTGAACATAGCGCGAAAGAGCTTGCAAACCGGAAATTTCCGCGCTTACTGTTCGTTGCCTGCTCAGCCGGACATTACCTCAATCCCCGCACGTCATCACGCTTGTGTAATTCAGCTTTAAGGCGATAATCAATACACAAATATCCCATAGCTTGGACACTCTATTGTGTATACTAGATGCCGGTCAGGTTTCGACTGGCGACAGTGGATGCGAATGTTCTTCAGCTCTATGTTGATTTTTGTTCACCAGTATTACTGTGATCATTTTTCATAAATTTGTGCTTTCAAGATTACGCTGCATCTGTCTTCTTGGTGACAGACTCTGAACCTTCTGTTGTCCGAGCCTCGCCATCCTCATCGATGACCTTCGTCGATACAGTTGTTGCACCCTTTGGCGCTTCTTCAACTTCCTGCTCGTCTTCCTCTATCTTACTTAATCTCCCATTCTTTTGCCTGTCAGGCCTCTCTAACGTCGCTAATTCGACCTCTTCAACTTGCACTTGTTTACCATCAGCATCGCCCTTGCCAAATTCGGGATCAGCGTCTTTTGTCCAGAGATGCTCATTGCGAGAGCTTTGTTTCCCACCGATGACGAACGACCAGATGGATGTGCCCGCGACAATGAATGCGAAGACAAAGAAAGGCACCATCATAGTTCGCCCAGCAACTTCGATATCACATTGCTTCCTGTAATCCTCTCTTGCCTCGCCTACTCCTCTGGCACTCTGGAGTTGACAGGTCCAGGTCTCGAGATCGAAAGTACCAGAGTCGTAAAGGAAGTATTTGTAACCTGATGGAGATACAGCGTTTGGTGTTCGTGGAATATTTTCCGACTTGAATGATGATGAAGCTTTATGGGAATCGAACACGGCAATGAGAGCTGTCAGGACCAAGACGAGGTTGACGATGTGCAGAATCATAATATTGCGACGGAAAGCGCGGGTCCGAGTCTTGAATGTCCGTTAGCTGAGGGCTTACAGTCAAGCTGGGGCAACTTACTCTTCTACCAGCTCTCCAATCCCAAGCAACAAAAGCCAAGTGCGCCATAGTCAGAAGGATGTTTAGCATTGCCACAATCAACACGAGCTTCTCAGGCACGCGAAAAAGGCTCAGAGGGAGAGCAGCCACTAAGTTTTGGCCCTCTGGCTCGCCCTGCACTTCATCGTTGACCAGATAGAATCCCATCTCGATGTTCGATTCGATGAAGCCGTAGCTATATGCCTTCAACACAAGGGATGGGATCGACAAGAGCAGAAGAACCGTAAGCGAAGCCACTGAGATGAGCCTCGACGATCGGTATTGGCGGTCACTGTCGTAAGGTGGAGTTCTGCTGATCGAAGTTGCATTGTTGGGAGATGTGAGCATTGATGAGAGTTTGTCGACGGTTGCCTGGAAGCGAGGCATGACTTTATCCATGGTAGGTCTCCAGTAATCTTCCAAGTCTGTGTAAAGTGCCCGTGTCTAAGCTCGCGAGGTGTTGTGATCAACCCCGTATTAGATAATGGTAAAAAGTCAACTTCCAAACTTGACTGTTGAAAGAGTCAAGTTGGCAAGCTGTACTTAGAATTCAAACTAGAAACAAGAAGAGGAAACGGGTGATGAACGAACGACAAACGACGTGACACGGCAGAGATACATAATATTCTCCCATCCGTTCAAACGTGTGGCATACATGCTGCAAGCCTCGGTCATCGCTGCAACTGTCAGGTTTCGCACGGTCACCGCCTGTCTGTGGGCTCGGCTGTCAATGCTATGTTCCCAGGATGGGGCTGCTTCTTCGATCTAGACGAGGCTGCGCTTTGGACGGACACACGGCATGCCGCTCCATCTCATTGAGCTCACAATGCTGATGGTAGCGATCAAACACGTGTCAGAGGTCTGGATTGGCGGTTTTTGTGACGTGAGACGGGTGGTGTTAGAGATGCGCGACATGTTCGCAGCCAAAACGTGTGCACGGGCCGGACGTTGTCCGAACTGCAACACGTCAAGCAACAACAAAGTGGACTGCTGAGAACCAAGATGAGGCATGTACTCGCTCTGAGGCCCTCAGGTTGATGCGCGACGCGTTATCAATTCGACAGATGGTAATTTCGAGGTCCAAGCAAGGTCGTGTCACACGTCATTGTTTCCTAACCATCACAATCGACTTTTCTGCAGAACGGGAAGGCCATGCATACTCTAAAGTGTCGGAATGTCAAGCGACAATCCAGATGCTCGAAGGACTGAGTACAGAACGATCACGTGTCAGATGGCTCGTGACGTTCGGTGGAAAAGCTCGAACCAACGCAGACTCCTTATTCAGCTTGCTTCTTGGCATTACTCCTCCAAAAACTCTGCTCTGCTGTGAACTATTGTGACAGAATAGCTTTTCCCAAAGGGGTTTTCTGTACCTTACGCTACGCAATGGCTTCGCGTCTGGCTCGTCACGTGAGCTGATGGTGTGCAGTGTCTAGCACCGTCTACCCATACTCTGACTAGTAACTACTAAACGACCTTGTGCCAAGCTTCTGGCTACATAATGATTGTGTAAGCCTGGCGACAACTTCAGGGAGTCGGCTGTCACCATACATATGGCATACACTCCTGTTCCTGCACACAGCTGACTGGCTCGTCTGAAGCGGATGCGGCGGTCTATGAGCTTTCGGTGCTACTTCTTTCGATCCAGACTCCTTCTCTTCACAATATCCTCTCCGAATGGTCTGATGTGTTCATCAAATTTGTTGCCGAGCCCGGAGTCAGAGCTAAGATGGACAGAAGCAGCAACGCGGGGTGCAGCGCGGGGCACAATCGGAGCCCATGCGGAGATTTGGTGCCTTGGTTTGCTCAACTCATCAACGCTCAGCTCACGCATCCCGAAAAGTGTTCATACAGACTTCTCGTTTGACCATGTCGGTGATGCGTTCGAGGTGACGCGATGACGCTCTCACATACGTATACTGCATCAAAACCCAGCTCTTAGGGACATTCCCACCAACAATTGCGAATCGCGTCTCATCTCATCTCATCTCAGCAAAGTCAGCCAGCAGCTCCGGCTTACACAGCCCCCGGCCGAACGGCCTTGTTCAACAATTGCTGAGAAAACTCCTTCCTTTTCGGGATGATACTCGATGGTAACTGGATGCAATCCGACAAGCGCGTCCGCGACGGCGTAGCCTCTCGTTTGATGGCTGGGCAAGAATGTCCAAGAGCAAGGAGGGCAGCCAGCCTTTAAGCACTTAAGAGCTCCAACAATCCGCTCATTCCTTCTCATCAACCTTACCAGAATCGGACCTCTGCATCTTCCCAAGCATCCTAAGGTATTCGTCGATCACTTTCTCCGCCAACAATTCGCCAATAGTTCGCCAACAGTCGCAATGCATCGCTCTGTGGCACCCTTTGTCATTGCATTGGCTTCAGCAGCTGTGCACAACGTCCAGGTTGGGCAATCAGCGCTCACATTCGTACCGCAGACGATCAGTGCTGTATCGGGCGATACCGTCGTTTTCGAGTTATTTCCTGGCCACGACGTTGTAGAGGGTGATTTTGACAGCCCTTGCGAGACTTATGACGATGACTTTTACTCGGGTCCTTATTCCGATACGAACAGAGGGAGCAGGAAGTTCGTGGTGAACGTCACCAGTGACGACCCAATCTACTACTTCTGTAGTCTTTCTCGACATTGCCAAAGTGGAATGGTCGGTGGTATCAACATCCCGTAAGTGAGATTGGAAAGGGTCGCGGCAAAGCACTAAAATGAAACAGCACTTCTGGTGACGAGACAATCGAGGCGTACAGTCAGGCTGCAGCGCGTGTTCAACAGGCGGAGACGCCAGCTCAACTTCGAGGAGGGCAATTGCTGGACGACGCACAAATTGCAAGCTTGACAGGCGACGGAGCTTGGTCTTCAGCACCAGCTTCGTAAGAATCCGCAGAGGTTTTGAATCCGATTTACTAATCCTGTAGCAGTGCGTCTGCTTCTGCTTCTTCCGCAAGTACTGGAGCCTCCGTTAGCACTACGAGCACAGCCTCCGGCAGTGGAGCATCATCGTCGACAGCATCAGTTGCCACCGCAACTTCAGCTGCAGGAGCTGCTGGCGTCGTATCAAGTCAGGTTGGTGGGTTTGCAGCTATCATCTTAGGCGTCGCTGCGTGGTTTGCGTGATTTTGCATGGAGAAAGGAGATCGCGTGTTGTTATCTTTCTAGTGACGGGTTGCGCGTGATTTGCAACATAAGTAGCTTCGACACATGACAGGACTAATTCAATTTCCCTCGGAAATCGTATCAAAGCCAGCACGTCGCATGCCATCTGTTATCCAATCATCTCTTCTTGTCGCACAACGGACGTGGCTCCGCTTCTGTCCGCTCCTGGCTACCTTGTCATTTTGTACACTCGACGACTGCCACTTTGTCTACCGTGCACACCACAAAAAAACGACCATCGAATCGTATGGCGTAACGTGTCTGCCTCGCGCAAGGCAGACCTGTGCTCTCTCAAGCACAGACAAGCATGCACAAGCTTTTGAGCAGCAAAGCTTGTTTCTCGCGATAGTGGCTTGCACGCAGCGACCTATGGCCATAAATCCGGGGTGGGAGGGGCTAGAACACAAACTATTGATGAAATACGAGCCAGGTGTTCAGTCCGTTCTAGGCCACCCGTTCTGGGTGTAATCCCTCGAGACCGAACCTAAGGGTCAAACTGTGCTTCCATTGTGTTCACTGTCAGCGGTTAATGATTCGAATGGTTATGCCACACTGTTCCTCGGAGATTTGTTTGCAGTTTCAATTTCAGAGAAATCCTCTCCCGAACGACAAAATTCGAACGAGAATGCAATCACGTATTGGGATCTAGCTAGACCACCAAGCTATCACACTAAATCGCGCAATATCAGCCAAATATACCTCATCAAGCGTGAGATCCGCTCCATTCCTAAAAATGCACGCGAATCACCAGCCACACCGCACCGTCAGCCATCGCATCCACACCATGGCGCAGGTCATGCTCCTGCTGTGACTTGTGATTGGTCATTGTCGAGACCCAGAGTTTAAGATCGCAGATGCCAGACGTACTATGCATAATACGGCATCGTACACCTGAAGAGCAACAGGTCATGGTTGACAGTAGCAATATCCGATATCGTCTTAGCCAGAATTGCGTGCAGCGGGGTTTTTCCAATTGGGTGAAAGACCGCGGAACAGGAGAGCCGTGTTATACAATCGACCAAAAACAAAGGATAAGTGCGGATGTGACAGTGCAATCTTCCAAATCAGGACACGACCATTCTGATAGAGGACACGAGAACCCTGATTGGACCTAGAAGTATTCATGTCATACGAATTGGTTCGTGCACAGGGAAACATGATATAAGACTCCCCTGCATGAATAGGTTGAAGGCATCACTCGCACTCTCTTCTTTCGATCTATCAATCTCTTCGGATAAGCTTGTCTTTTTCAGATACACGGTTTTCTCTACCAACACACCAAGAATCATCAAAATGCGTTTCACCGTCATAGCCCTCCCTGTCTTCGCCGCCGTCGCGGCTGCTCAGAACACGTAAGCTCACCTATAGTGGATAACATCGTCCACGAGATGCTGCCAGGCTTTCTCCAAACAAGACCAACTTACATCAAACTAGATCGGCGTCTGCCTCGTCTGCCTCTGCCTCGCGCTCCGCCTCCGCCTCCGAATCGAAGGCCACGGAAAGCGCCTCCAAGTCTGCTTCCGCTTCTGCGTCTCATGCCAGTGTGAGCGCTTCCAAGTCTGCTGCTTCTGCAACTGCCACGCATTCCGGCGCTGCATCGGCTGTTGGTGCTGGTGAGCTAAGCGGTTTGGCGGCTGTTGTTATGGGTATTGCTGCATGGGCCTTGTAAACACCTCACTCAAGGACCTTGCTAAGGTAGACGGTCGAAGCGTTGTCACTCCAATATGTATTGATAGCAGATCATGTAAGGAAAATCCAACTATAGTTAGTCAACCTCGATACTGGATCGTGGTGCCACTGTCCGCTGTTTTGGTACATCCATCTGTCGCCTACTTGATGGCTCCGTGCTACGTATCTGTCTTTTCTGCTGTGGTCAACCGATTTTCTATCGTGCATGGATGCCTTACTTAGAACAATTATGTATTTTGAGATACGCATTCAGGATTCAGAATTACATTAGTGCTAGGAATTCGTGTTAAAGATATTATCACAGATGTAGAGTAAGCATGCTCGTAGTCGAAGTGTGGATTGTCATGAACCATTGTTGATGTCTTAATACCGTATCAAAATCTATGCTATCCACGCTTATGCTGCCATTACCCCGTTATTTTCCGTATCTGCTGAATGTCTTACAAAATAACAATTCTTCGGACTTGCTGCACCTGAGCCTTTGGCACATTGATGCTGAGCTTACCATCCTCAAAGCTCGCACGAACGTTGCTCGCATCAATACGTTCTGGGAATCTATATGTGCGCTCGAAAGTACCTCGAGGGTGCTCGTGTTTCTGCTGCTGGGCGGGAGCCTCCGACTGCGGTTGTTGTGTAACAGCTGTCTCTGTGGGTACGGATGCCTCGGGGTCCTCAACAACCTCGTGGTCTTCGACAGCCTTCTCTTTACCCTTGGGCTCAGACGGAGTGGCGGGCTGGGAAGGAGTGGAGAACAATGATGAAGTCTCGGCGCCGAGGTCTTCGAAGTCGTCCTCCACTGTGGCCTGATAAGATTTGTGGGATGTGGTATCACTATCTGGCGTGCCCGGTCGAGCAGAATCGGTCTCAGTGGTAGATCCGGTAGTAGCCCCGGTAACATTGTTGCGGGTTTCGACTTCAGGCTCAAAGGCGACATCTTCTAGCTTCTCCTTGGGTGCCTCCTCAACAGACTCTTTGGTAGGCTGTTCGGCTGTAGGTGTAACTTCGGCCTCGTGTTGCAATTCATCCTCAGACTTCATACCCCACTCGGTGTTGCCAGCAATCTTCAAAGTGTTCTCATCCGTAACCTCAATGCTGATATTCTTCTGCTCAAAGCCAGGGATCTCAGCATCAATCTGCCATCCCTGCTCGTTCTGAGTGACTGCAAACTTCGCTCTCAGTGCATGCTTGCACAGCTGTCGTTGGCGATGAGCCTCGCGTTGGGCCTCAACATGAGCCTTGATCTGAGCCTGGCGCTGGCGATAGAATTCGCGTTGTGTCTCAATGTGCGCCTCGATTTGAGCTTGACGTTGACGGTGAGCTTCGCGCTGAGCTTCAATCTGCGCTCCACGTTGCGCTTTAGCCAGTGCTTCAGCTTGCGCCTGGCGCTGCCCCTCGCGATCGATCTCGCTCAGAAGCTCGTCGACTTGACTGAAGAAGTGGGCGAATGGAGAGTAAGCAGGATCGTGGGGTTGAGGTCGAGGCTGAGGACACTCAACGGTACGGTAGCCGTATGTAGGTCGTGATGCTGGAGCACAGAAGCTGAAAGGGTTGCATTGTGGAGCCTGATAGACTGGAGCGAAGCGTGGCGTGAGAATGTATGCCATGATTGGCGAGCTCAGTGGTCTTTGTGGTGTTGATTGGTATGTAGAAAGTATAATGGGCACTTGAGTATTTCTAAAGAGGCTGAGGATTTGATAGATCAAGTGTAGTGCTGGAAGTCTTTGGAACTGATGATGGGCCCTGAAGGAGCCGCATGCAAGGATTTTATATCCATAGTGGCGGTTCTGCAGGCAGCAGTCTGATTGCAAACCCTCTGATTAGAAAGGTGGCTTCCATGAACTACGGATGGTGCTGGAAGATTTGAGGACATTCGAGCTGCTTCGTGATGTTGTGAGATTTCTAAGGAAGACGCGAGAACCTTCTACGTCATTTACGCTAAGCTGATGGCCCGTGCTTGGGCAACTATCAATATGTGAGACTACTGGCGATCATCAAAATAACATCATTTACTGCTTTTCAAGAGTCTGTTTTCTGCTGTTTGCATGTCAGAAGTTCAGATACCGTCAATCGCTTGGCATGATCTTGGGGAAGAGGTGCAGCGCTATGATAATGCTCATACCTTTTTGAGGGATTAATTGCTGATCTTTAAGTCGTAGTGATGAGCTTATCCTACACACTATGACTACTCTAAGCATTTTCAAAGTGGGACCTTGTCATGACGGTCTCGTTGCGATCGCATCACGTTAGCGGTGGCTGAATATACACTAACGCGTACAAGGATTACTGTACAAGGAGTTATGGCAAACAATATAACAAGGGTAAATCAGTCAAGATCTTCCCCAGAGTGACAAGAAAGAAAGACTGCTTAGAGATCAATCTCTTATTTACCAACGCTGTAGACACTACGGTAGTGTGCGAAGATATACGCACCACATGCTGTTAGGCGCTTAGTGATGGTCGCTACAAGTGGGGCGCATGAATGGATTGGAACACGATAACGTTGTCGATCATAGAATTTCCTTCAAAATTTGACCGCCTGGCCAATGAGATAGGCCCATATACATGTGTAGGGGTGCCTCGTATTCTAATCCGTTCTTAGGCCCCACTTTGTAATGATCGCCATGTTCAGTTCTGCCGCTACTTTGTATTCTTCGATGCAGAGGTACTCGCTTTTACGCTTTTGGCCACCGATTCTCGACGCGTTGCTTATGTATCAACGAGGTGGGGCCGCAGAATGAGCGCTTGCCAAGACTATGGTTCTCTGATCAGCAAGGGCCGTGACTCGATGAAGAGTATCTGCAATCGACCTGGTGTCGATGACCTGAGATCAACGCTGACCACATGAAGCGGCTGATTTTACCGGAAGTGGTTTCAAAATCGATCAACCCCGGTGTGGGGTCCATATCAGATCATTTGTCGAGCTTCTGGCTAAACGGTATTACGATGGGCTTACGAGTCCTTACTTAAAAGCCTGGGCAGATCAGCCGAGCAATCTGGTAGTCATATGCGGGACAACCATGCGGTAGGGATACATGTACGAGCATGCTTGGCTCGTCGGCACACTCGAAAGTACAGTGCTGATCATGAGATCCGCTAAAGACTTTTCATTGAGTGCTCAGGAGAGTAATGAATGACTCTACATGTTTGTGCGCCCCTAAACCATGCATTCATCATATCATAACGGAATTCTTCCATTATGGTGGACAGGTAGATCCCAAACGTTGAGGTGTCGAGCGGACTAGATGTGTAACACCACCTCACTTGTGCACTTCTCTAGGTACGATGACGCTCGTTCACCGCATCCCAATAACTGAACTGAGCTTCACTATGAACGGAGCTTCGCTACAATCATCTGAGCACCAAAACTGTAGAAACCCACTCTATCTCGAACGCTTGCGGAGTAAAATTCAAACAATAAGGCATTCCACCGATCAAATGTACATTAGAGCAGACGTTACTCTTGCAAACTGAGCAGTAAAATCTTTGGATTCACCGGAATCGTTTGCGGGCTCAGATGCATGCGGTTTGCTATTGCATAGGTCATATGCAGACATGAAGCATACATGTGAGCCACAAGCGCCTTTGCCGTTATCTGAGATACTTCTCCATTTTCCTTGTAGATTCTGAAACAAGAATGGGGTTCGCGACAGTATCAAGACTTCCTGTGTCCCGAGCCTGTATGAACAGTCTGTAAATTGATTGGATCGCTAGTTACCTGTTGGCAATTTAACCGCCTGACCGTAAAGATCTCAATAGTCTAATAATGTTCGAAGGAACACGTGCTGTAATTACAGATATCACAATGCAGAAGCAGCGTCTAGTATGACTTGCCTTTCAATCGGAATGTCGCAGTACGATTGTCATGAGTTGCCATTATGTTGAACGTGCTCTAAACCAACAACACGTACTGTCAAACATGCTCGTGGCCACGTCAATTACTACTCAACTATCACGACAGCGGTACAGTAACATGATCAGCTGCAAGATACCTCCTTACACACTAGCATGCACAAAAGGACCGTGTAACCCACACTCAAAGCGTTGTGATGACATCGGGTTTTTTACGCTCAGCTATCGGGTGATTGCGCAACGCACATGCAGTATGCACGTAGCTGAAACCAGAACTCGAGTGGTGGTACACAACGTCTCTTGGCTCAACAGGAACTTCGTGATGTCTCACATGCACATATCGGCTGCATGAATCGGAGAATACGAACAAGTCAAAGCGTCGTACGCGAATGCATTATTGAAGTGTGTGGCGGCTGTTCGAGACTGCTTGACGTTTGACGGGTGGATCTATGTGAGACTTTTCTTGTACATATTTACACAACAACGCTGTGGCAAGGACCGTATGGAGAGGATTCTTAACGGTGTTGGTATGGTCATTACTTCATTAAAGTTTAAAAATCCGAAAATGGGCACCCTTACTTCTACCTGCCGTCTAATTGGCTCTGCTACGATCGAGCCCAACGACCTGGTATATGGCTCATGATCGCCCCATCTTACATTCCTCCCGCTCAATCTTTTCTTTTACTGGTCCCCGCAATCTGGTACCGCAATCCCTGTCTCGCTTGAATTAACGCAGAGCAGTGTAGCAGAGTACACCATAAGGATGCAACAAGGACCAATGACTATCGAGATGGTGTAGTGACCGTTCAAGTGTAAGGAAATTGTGATGCTGCCAATGAAATCGCAAGAAAGAGCCTGTCTTTCCTTCCTCCGCGAATTGCCGATCGATCGTCAAGTATGCGATGCTGTCTAGCTCTGTAGCCATGCTGTGAAAACGAATGAAGGTTTTGTGACGTTGTCTGCCTCTGACCTCATCTCTTATCACTCTTCCTGCTCTTGTCGCACCCACTTGATCAGTGCATAGGCGGCGCTTGCCAGGGCAGCACCCAAAAGCGGGCCGACCCAGTAGATCCAGTGGTAGCTTGTAAAGCCCACAACAACAGCAGGGCCGAAGCTGCGAGCAGGGTTGAGGCTGCCACCAGTGAAGAATACACTGCACATCTCAGCAATGAAAAGCGAAAAGCCAATGTACATAGGCTTTGCAGCTCCTCCCTTGAGCATGAGGATAGTGAGCACAAGTTGAGCGGTGACAAAAGTTTCCAAGAACAAGCCACGTGTAACCGAGATCGACGGATCAAGAGTGGTAGCAATGATGAGTGGGCCTGGTAGCAGACCGCTCACAAAGCCGGCAGCAGCCATGCCAGCAATGATCTGAGCAACGACAGTCTGGATGGCGCGATGCCAATGGATTTTGCCAGTAAGAAAGAGCGCAGTGGTTACCTAATGTCACGAAATTAGCTCTAGTACTACAAGGCACTACCGCCTTACTCATGGCCATAGCTAAGGAAGCTCTGGTATGAGGAAAGGTTAGGGAGAGTACAAAGCATCTGGTCGAACGTACTGCAGGATTGAACTTTCCGCCACTGATGTCGGCAAAAATTGCAACATTGATAGCCAAAGATACACCGAAAGCGAACGCAATGTAGATGAGTTTCGAGACATCAGGCGCCGGGTTGTCGGAGGATGTCAATTGTTCTGTACCGGCAGCATTGAGCGCAATTTGTGTGCCTGTGAATGCGAGGAACAAGAACATGAATGTTCCAATCAATTCTCCCAAGAACGCCGCTATCTCTCTGCGTACGGTAGTGTGGTGTTTGGGTGCTGCCTCAGACGGAGGTGCAGACGAAGGCTCGTGAACTGGTAGTGTCGGGTTCTTTTCGCTTGTTCCTCCTGTCATGAAAGACATGAGGCTGTGCTTGCTCCGGATAGTCATGGTGAGATTTCGATAAAGATGGGAGCTGTTGAGTGGAAGATGTCGTTATTGGAGAAGGTTTGTTCGGATACTGAAAGACAGTTCGGATAAGAGGTAGCATTATATGTGTTCGCGCAAATGTAAGGAGTCCACACAGCGAGGATTCATCTGTGCCTGTGCTACTCAGCCAGGGGATCGCCGTACAAGCCTGAGCAGATCGTGCTTCTGCCCGGGGTTGTGGGTGATGTTCGCTGGGCTCGCGCGGACCCATCTGCTGACCTAGCTCATACCAATAGGGACGACGATTCCACATTTGTGGGATGCAGGGCTTCGCAATTTCGTTGCAGAACGCAGTAGGTGGAATGTGAAGCAGACGAAGGACGGTGTTACAGAACGTCATCTTGTCAACTTCTCGTAGTGGCCAGCCTCTAGAATCGAGTTCTTCTTTGCGCATCTCATACTCTGGGTCCGTGACGTGTTACTCTCGTGCATGTCGTGTGCTGCAACGTGCACATGTCTTTTGCCTCGAGTGTACATCTCGCTGATCTCATCCGCGGAAATACTCCGTGTGTACAGCCTCAAGTCGCAAAATTGAGGACGGAAACGCGTACGCGTGTTTCATGCGTTTATGTTCGAGGATGTTCGATGTAGCTTCCAGAATGCCGTTCATGGCCGTTGTTTTGACAGGCGGACTCGAAACATTAGTTGCCACAAGTACCCAGTTTCCACGTGTTCAGCCTCACAGACGCCACATTAGGCCAGCCATTTTCGACTTCTGTTGCGATCGTCGTCAAACGATTAGTGCTGAAATAAAAGGGAGCACGGCCTTGGAGTAGAGTAGCACAGATTGTGCGTGTGACCACGCCATGGAGGCGAACCAAATTTTACCAAAGAGAAACTTAGGCGGGCCGCCCGCAGGACCCACTACCCGCAAGACGCGCGACAAGGTTGACTCTTCATCAGATACAGTGCCATGAATCTGCCATGCATCGGTGAAAGGGGACTTTCTTCTGCAGCACGAAAAAGCCAGGGGGTACTATCACGCGAGTCGTCTTCCTGAAGTCGCACACATCCCTCAGCTCTTTTTCGCTGCTAGTAGAAACAGACAGGAGCAGTCTTTCACATACCGAGGTTTGGCTCGGAATGCACTGGACTATCCTCACGACCCTGGCTGAACCGAACAATGCCCCTTGTTCGACGTGAACGCGCTTCAAGTTTCCTGGTTGCTCAACTAGCCACGAACGGAGCACCACGTTCGTCGCATCAACCTCTTCTTTTGTGGGGGTCGCACCACCGTTGTTGCGCTACCATCTATGTTCTCGCTGATCGCAAGTGTGGGTGTTGACAAGATGCGCAGTTACTGGCGAAGAACACGACGATGGGCCAAGCAAAGCGCATACCCACTTACGCCCACACTGGCTGAGGGCCGTCATCATCATACGGGTAGGTTCGGCCATCTTGATGCCATCTTGGCATCTAGGAGTTGTCACACGCTCATGTCAAGGTTGTCGACTAACAGGCTGTCCTCTCGACATTCCTTTGAGCGCAGCCGCTTTGCCATGTTTCGAGGAACGTCTGCAAGCTGCTCAAGGCATCTGGTCGGTGCCATCAGTATGATTTGCAAGGTACAAGGCTGCTTCTTTGGTGATGGCCGCCTGAACCAAATCGACCGAGTCGAGCGTTGACCGATGTTTCACGACTGACAGAGTTGACACAAGCGGAACGGGCGGGCGAGGACCGGAAGAGACCTTAGCTGTGCTTCTTGCAGCTGCGACTTCTTTGAAAGACAAGACGCATCGTGGTCCAAGCTGGCTTCAAGCCCGCGAGGTAGTCTGGAGACATATAGGATTATCCAGGGAGGGGAGTAGTTTGAGACTTCTGGCATGCATGAGGTCTCCTTCTGGCGGACGAGGCTGGACAATGGCAATTACAGCAATGCTGCAAGATTAAATGAATGTTTCGAGCAAGAAACAGAACAAATACGGCGGTTGTACTTGCTGTTGATGGGAACGGACTGTTGACGAGGAAAGTGCGAAAACGGCGAAAAGCGAGTTGGTGTCCGTGCATCTTCACCTATCTCTTTCCACTTAAGAATGAGAGATCTCAGACTGTGCTATTATCGGAACTAGCACATTAGGAACGTTCGCTGTCGCTAATTGCAGTTACGTGAATTGGAAACCTGATCCAGATGCTAGGATTTTCCTACCGTCACGTGATTTGGCAATGCACAGGTGCACTCAAGCGTAGTACTTCGTTTTAGCCCAAAACTCACAACAATATAGTACAAGCACATGTGTTCCTCCATCTATCTTGCTGTACAGAGGAAAATAAGAGATCAGCACCGGAGAAATCTGCTGATCAGAGACCAAACGGATAGCAAGAGTTACAGCTGTACGAAGTGGGTGTAGAGTGTAAGATTTGTAGATTGGACTCACTGCGAAACTTCTATACATGAGCAATATACTAATTTTTTGGCAAGTACTGGTGCTTCGGTGCATCTTCCAACAAGAGCTGGGCTTGAACTGGCAATCCATCATCATGTTTCGGCTCTGCATCCCAGATGCTCGAATCGCGACAATTCAATGAATTTGTAGAAAAGGGGTACGCTCAGAGGCTACATATAACAGCAGTAGGCATTTCCACATCTATATGCAGGATTGGAACACAGCAATCTTACCGCGTATCATTCTTCTGAGCAATACTTTTGAAGCGAGAAAGTGTAAAGGCTTGTATTAAACCCCTTTTCCTATGTATTCTATCTTCTTACCACCTGCGAGTGTCGCTTCAGAGCCCCTAAACCTACAAGTAAGCTCGATCTACCCAGAACTCTTTCTCGAAATTACGCCCAAAAACGTCCTCAGCCTTGATCGGCTTGCGTAACTGCGAGCTGAAATTCGCCCTCGGTCCAGCAGCCCCAGGTCCGTAGTTCTTGTATTCCTCGTATACGACGTTGTCAAGGGGTTGTACAGTATCCCATCTCGACCATCCTTCTGGGCGCACCACATCCCCTAGGTAACTCCTCTGGAAGATCACACGACTCCATTGACGCCAAGGGCGCCCTAAATAAGTCGAATTTGGCCCACTTGTTCCCCGTACGTCTGCTTGGTTGAAGACATAGATACTTGTGTTGTTTGCCGCATCACGACCGCTCGCTGTGATGTACCCAGTCCCGATTGTCTCGATATCAACTTCTTCGAACCATGCGGATGCACGCAATCCGAAGATGAAATCAACAGCACCGTTTATGTAGCTCTTAGCGTAGATCTGGCGACCTTCATTGGCATATATAGTGTCTTGGTAACCAGTGAACTTGCAACCATAGAAGCCCTGGTTGGTCTTTTGTGCACTGAGGGCAAGGGCCTGACCATTTGTGTTTGCTTGCCCAAAGGTGTTGGCAATATTCAAATTGTAGAGTTTGACATTTGATGCCCAGAGGCGAACGGTGGCTGTTGCATCGTTATTGGCGAGGCCTGGAATCTGGCGCGAGAGATTGCCAGTGATGGTAACTTTGTTGTCTTTATATGAGCGAGCATCCTTGGTGTACCCTTGGATGGTAAGGGGCCCAGCAAGAGAGGGGATGTACACCTGCTCTGCATATGTACCAGGGGCAATGTAAATTGTCTGTGCAGTGGTGATGTTGCTCAAGGCGGCGACTGCAGTACTGATGTTCCGGTAACTGTTCTGGAGTTTACCAGACGCATCCACGACTATTGCGCCCCTGCATGGGCTGATTCGTTCGTTCTTGCTGTCGGCAAACGTCGAGCAGGCCAAACAGGCCAAAGTAAAGAGATTCAACAACATGATGCTGGATCGAAAATATGAGAACCGATCTGTCAACAGTTACGATTCCCTCCCCAGGACGACATTTATGGCCACTTGCGCGGGTGGATCGGCTGCTTTGCAATTTCATAATTTCTCCGTACCTTGGTCATATCTGGCCAAGAGGTGTGCACACCATGTGCGGAGTGCGGGCGGGTACGCTTGTGCATCATAACGGGTCGATGTAAGCATGTCAGTCTGGGCTAGAGTGCTTCCAATGTTGGTCGGCCGAATCCCACCAATGGCAATTTACCCCGGATCTTCGATAGTGAATCCGGGGTAGAGGAGCCGCGTCGCAATCCTGCCATCGCTCAATTGCCGATGCCTTGTGAAGCTACCTGGTGTATAGAAAATTGCTGTCAGCATAAGTAGTACTCTGTAATGAGATCGATGTATCTGAGGATCCTTGTAGTGGTATCGGTGCCTTGCGGTGATTTTTAAGCGGCGATCCGACCACTGGAAACAATATTAGATTGGAAGGGCCGTAACAAAAATGGATGCCAATGGGAGACGCAAAAGAAGATGGGAGGGAGAAAACTACTAACCCAGTAGGAGCTTAGCGGACTCATTATCAGTCCCTTAGCAGTCCGTGAAATCACCGATTTCTCTTTTTTGTGACCGTAATTGAGAACAAATATAGAGTATATACTATCAAATCAGATATCACGCAAGAGGTTTTGGCTCTCCTTTTTCATCGCGGTCGATGCGATGCATAGAAACAGTTGATAAAGCGACACGCAAGAGTGACTGAGAAGTGGGGGTGTTTGGCTAATCTCTCAACCGAGCTGTGTTGCCACCAACACGAACCCATGTTGTGTACTACGGGAACTCGTTGTCAAGGACAAGTATGCGGCCACCAGCCTGATAGTGCAACGTACAGTCCAGGAGGTTTGTGTTGAGTGTGCAAAAACGATTAACCAAATCTGCAGGATCTTATGTTCGGTGCTGGAGAGCCGTTTAGTATTTGGACCTCCAGCACAGCTCTGCATCGAATAGTCCAAACCAAGGGGTATTGCCTGCATGGCATGATGGTCACCATTACCGGCAGCCGTGGTGCTGAATACCAATCCCATGATGCGGCTGACGGAAGAACTTCCGACTTCCACTATACCGGACTAGAGATACAGTAGGGTAGAACTCCTCACGTAACTACAATGAGCCTCAATCAGGACTCAATCACAGCTACCAGTTTCCAGATGCGCCTCTACTCTCTGCAGCATATCGCACTTGGAAGGGACATAAGAGGTTTTGCTGAGTAGGCACGACACAGCTCGTTGGCGACAATGTGTCGTGAGATTCCGTGGCTCTTAGTCGAATGGATGCTGTAGTATTCCGCTGGATGGATGGATATTCGAAAGGCTTTAGAAAACCCTATGGCGTATAAAGACCAGTATTACACCGCGTGCGCGCTGCAAGAAAAGAGCACCAGTTGTGATCGAAGATGTCCTGGGAACAAATCGATGGCAAGGGCCCATGTTGGATTGGCGACAACCTCCCCGGCCTACCAGAGGAGCTGCAGTATGCCCAGGATCTCCCACCATAAGTTACAGATAATCACGTCTTCTTCCTTGGCTTCGATCGACCTGAGCCTGAATGCTGTCTCCAATAATGATACCCTTCTCCCTGTTCAGTTGACGGAAAACGCTTCTACAGAGCAGAGCAGTATATAATGTACACAAAGCACTGCTCATGGGCGACATCGGCGTTTCTGGAAAGATTTCAGGGGCTGATACACCTGCCAAAGCTAAGCAATCGGGCCGCAAAGTCCATAGTTTCCAACAAAACATACGGGATAGTAAGTGCGATAAAATTGTGGAAGAGGGCAGTTGTGGCGTATTCAAGTAGAACGACCACCTGTGAGAGATTTTGTTGAACATTGGTCAGAGAGAGCTGGTTGAGACGAGTCCCAACGATAGACTCTGAGGCATTGCATCAATGCGGACGACGCTAGGGAGATGAAAACAAGTGGGGAGAGAACAAACTCGGCAAAGCACTTGAAAGAGTCAGGGAGAGATTGAGGAAGGATCCTCGTACCTGTCAAGAGCTGGTTGACCATTGCACCTTGTTCTGGCGGTGTTGGAGTGGCTGTGGTGGTAGTGCGGCGAGACTGCGGTTTTAGTATTGGAAGTGATCAGGAAACACAATAGTTCAACACAGCCTCGCGATGTTATGTCAAAGACCTGAAATTAACATCCATAGATCCACAGACAACAAATCATACCAAATACTACTTCGACTCATTAATGTTTCGGGGTTTTTGGACCCACCTGATTAATGAGCTTGGGACAGCTGATGCTTCTCAAGGCGGGAGCTCGCTAGCCACCTGGGTTGGCCTACGGAGATATCGTAATGAAACGCTGTGTCGACATTATTGCGCACGCACACTGCCTAACACCACCGGAGTGAGCAACTATTTGGAGATGTACAAACTGGCGTGCAAGGATTGTCGAGCAGAGCAAGTTCTGCGTGGAGTGATAGTATAGGGCTTACTCTTTATAAGAGCTCCAACCCCAATCCCAGAAGATCATCGCGAATGGTTTCTGTGATATGGTTGGAGAAGCAAAGATGCTCATCGAATACGTTAAGCTACGATGTACGTTACCGAAGGCTAGGTGTCTATGACGTCATCTCGTAGCCAGTTTCCGCACGATTGCACATAGATTCTATCGCTAAGAAAGATATCATGTTATTCAAAGCATACAGTTGGTCAAGCATAATCGCTATTTCTCATCGGGATACCAGATGGAGAGCTCGGGATTTGTAAGATCATGCTAGCTACCAACAGCATCGCGTCGGCAACTTCCCCGGCTATACACCGCAATCTCCACCCTAGTGACGTCGAAATGAATGCTTCCTTGAGAGCAGTGCTGCAATCCTTATTTTCCAAACCCATTTTATAACAAGACGATTCCCATTTAGTCCATTAGCAGCCTTCCACGAGATTCTCAGCTTTGCACGCCATGTCATCAAAAGCAGTTGCTCAGGTGCAGCGTGGAGGCGACAAGCCCAAGTTCGCCCTCGAAGACATTCCCATCCCCCAGCCCGGCGAACATGAGCTGCTAGTCAAAAACTCCCACGTTGCTCAGAATCCTACAGATGGTATGAACAATCAACATTATATATTCCAATACTTAACTGTAAGTAGTGCAGTCACTCGACGGCAATGCTTTCGGAGACGGAACAGTCCTAGGCTGCGACTTCGTCGGTACTGTCGAGCAAGTCGGCCAAAACACGACTCGAGCGAAGAAGGGCGACACCATTGCCGGTCTAATCTGGGGCGGTGAAGTCAAAGGCCACGGAGCGTATTCTCAATACACGCTTGCAAACGAGTTTATTAGCTTCAAGGTGCCTTCATCTATTCCACTGGAGGCCGCCGCTACGATTCCGCTGGCATGTTGCACAGCCTGGCTTGCCCTCTTCTCTAAAGACTGCCTCGCCATCAACCGTCAGGATGGAAAGCAGACTTCTATATTAATCTGGGGTGGAAGCTCCAGTGTGGGCCTCTACGCCATCCAGATTGCACGCCAGCATAATTTTAATGTTATCACGACGTGCTCATCCAAGCACCATGAGCGAGTCAAAGCTCTAGGTGCAGATCATGTCTTCGACTACAAGTCGTCTGATGTAGCAGACCAGATAAAGAAGGCTGCGTCTGGATTGAAATACATCTTCGACACTATTGGCGACAAGTCTTCATCTGCGACGGCTTCCCATGCTCTTGGTGACCAAGGTGGCACACTCTGCACTGTGAGGCCGGGAAAAGCCAACACAGAGGACGTGACGAGCCGGACGGTGGTTACCGATGTGTTGGTCTGGACGGCATTCCTAAAGGACCACCAGTACAAGGAGTTCAAGTGGCCTGCAAACCAGGACGATCATAACCTATCCAGTGAACTGTTCGAGAAGCTGCCACAATGGCTCGAAGACGGCACGATCAAGCCTAATGAGGCCAAGGTACTGAAGGGCTTGGAGGCGGTGCCTGAAGGTTTCCAGGAGTATCGAGATGGAAAGATTAGTGGTTACAAGATTGTCTATGCGCTCTAAAGGCAATGTAAGCCTAGCTATTCCCGAGACAGGCAAAAGAATTATCAAGACGAAAGAGTCCCCCAACACTGTACAGCCCAATCCAACGGGATATCTTCACTTCCTGCAATCTTTCCCCCTATCACGCCTTTCGCTCCATACTAGCCTGCGACGTGAAGATCCTTGTCTCTTCATAATCCTCCCACTCACTCGCACCATCATCTTCCACCGCCGTCCCCTCCACATCCCTTCTACCCAGTCCACCGCCCAGCCCACCATCCCTTCCCTCACCATCATATCCTCCTATCATCATCTCTTGCGCAACCCCGCTAGGTGGCCCGCTTGGTCTCAACGGTCCAATCCCATACGTCTCAACATGTCTGAAATCCGTCGGACTCCCAATCTCCAATAATCCCACTCCTCCTTCCTCCACCTCTCTACTTCCCCTCTTCCTCTGGCGCCCAAAACGGAACGCGCGCTTCACTTTCCTTCCGAGACGGCGCCATCCTGACGGCCTGTTTGATTTCGTTGGTGACCTTGGAGGGGACTTGACGAGTTTCTTGGGACTGGGCGGTTGGATGTTGATATTCCGTAGATTGGGTAGAGGGGGAAGCGGTGGTGGGGGCAGCGCGGTCAGAGTCAGATCTGGGACGGAGTAGGAAGTGCGTGCAGTGATTGGGCGACGGGACGAGTTGTAGGAGAAGTCGTAGCCAGAATGCGGACCGGCTTCGGAGTGTAGATCAGAGGTACTACGGGAGAATATGGCGCTGGGGAGGAAGGGTAGGAAGTGCCGGGAGTCGTTGGGCGCCATGGGCGGGTTGTCTTGGTTGTGGTGCGTCGACAGAGGCGGCGCGCGCTGGCGGAGAGGATGAGAAAAGTTTCGGTTTGAGTTGGGGGAAGATGAGTTGGGAAAGGGTGGAGTGAAGGCGTCCGACATCTGGACAGGAGTCGATCGAGGCGCAGACGGTAAGCTCGATTTCCGTTACACAGTTGAGGATGGCACTATGAATCACTCGTGAGTCCATGAAGGTGCAGTCCAGAAGCTGGATGGATCAGCGCGTCGGCCAGTCTTTGAGTACCATGATGCTTTGCCATAGTTTGTCGTTAGGCAAACGCGTTGAGGTGAAAGCGAAGGACAAGCATTGTGCAATCTGTCGCAACCTCAATGGTGATGGTACGAGATAACAAAAACATGTCCCCAAAGCGGGATTGAATCAGCCTTGAATCGGACTCGGTCAGAGAACATGTGGAGACAATCTAGATTAAGATGTTCTCAGACTCGCTTTTCCTGGTGCTTCATCGAATACTCTATATTTACATGGTATCTTATACTTTTGCGCACCAAAATTGCAACGACTTCCTCTTCCTCATATCTGCCAGACTCCAGTGCCGGCAATCTACCTGACGAAGCCATTCGGTCCTCCCCACTTGCCCTTCACCATGTAGTTCTGGTAGACCCAAGGGAAGAAGTCCTTCTTGAGATAGTAGAACGCCTTGCGAGGGACACCCTGATCCAACCCAAGGATACGGCCAAATGTCTCCTTGGGCACACCACCGTATTTGAACTCTGCTAGCAAAACTTCCTTTTCTCCTGTTGTCAAAGGGCAGGATGTGTAGCCATCGTAGTCTGCGTTAAGCTCTTGCTGCTTGTTCTCCAGCGATCGCAGAACGTTCGAGACAAGAATCGGTCCCTGGGCAGTGACAGCAGCCGCTGTCTTGGAAGTCGGGAGGGAGGAGGCGTCACCAGCAGACCAGACATTAGCGAATTTCTTGTGTCGGAGGGTAGCGTTGTCGACGTCGACATATCCTGCGGCATCAGCCAGAGCACTCTCCTTGACAAACGCATGTGGTCCCATCTTAGGCACTGCGTGCAGGAGATCGAACTTCTTCTCAACCTTCTCGCCAGCTGCAGTCTTGAATGTCGCAGTCTGGCCATCAATGGAGACCAAGTCGTGAGCAAAAAGGCCCTCAATACCACGCTCAACACGTAGCTTTTCGAGAGCAGCAGCATACTTGGGTACACCAAACATCGTTGGTAGGCCAGTAGCGAAGGAAATGTTGATGGCAGAGTTCGAGTCATTCTTCTTGTAGAGTCCAGCGTTGGACCAGCGGTCCCAGGCGAGCCACATGACCTTCTGCGGTGCGCCAGCGCACTTGATGACGCCTGCAGGCTGTGTGAAGATTGCTGTTCCTTTCTGGAAGGCAGCAATGTCCCTGTTGGCTTTGTCACAGGTCTCGTAGGTGTAGACTGTAGAGACGTTCGAGGATGAATCGGCCAGTGCTTCGGGAAGACCTGAGATGCTAGATGTGTCGACTTTGATACCAGGCACGACGATAAGATGCTCGTAATTCAGCTTGTCGCCATTGCCAAGAGTGATGCTGTTGTCTTCGGGTGTGAAGCCACCGACGTTGCTGGCGTAGAACTTGAGCTTAGAGTCCAAAATCGGGGCAAGCGGCTGCTTTAGGTCTTCCTTGTTCTTGAGACCACCGCCGACGAGAGTCCATCCTGGTTGGTAGTGGTGGTATTCGGCCGGATCCACAACCGCGATGTCGTCCGCATTGAACTTGCCAGTTCGCAAAAGTTGGTGCGAAATCGACGAACCAGCTGCGCCAGCGCCAACTACAACGATCTTGTGGCTTCTTGATGCTGTGTTGACGGATGACACTGTAGCGAACGAACGAGCGGATACCTTCTGTGCCATCTGGCACGTGACGCGGCTGCCGAGCATCTTGAGCGTTGCGGCTTCTTTCCAAGTCAACTTCGAGGCTTTCAGGTACTTCAGGATTAAAACAGAATCCTCGACTATTCGCAGGCTATCTTTTCCTCCAGGACTTCGACTCGAGTGCTCAAATTGAGTTGCTGAGAAATCGCGCCCCAGGGAGCAGTAGAATTTGAAACCACAATCACGTCTTCGCGCTAGTAGAATAGCGTCGCCGCAATTGGCTCTTGCGTTCATTGCCAGTTTTCTCCGCAAACATACGATCATCAGTCGCGAGACAAACCCCCTGAACATTCGGAACATCGGCCATGTCACGTCGGCTCGTCGGTCATGCATGTCCATGTTAACTATGTTGCCATGGGATCCGTGGGGCTCCGCTTCGCCTTCAGCACCAACGTCGCCGAACTCGTAAGTAAGCAGAACGCAACGTCGCCGACGCAACTTCTGGTGTTTGCAGTGTTGGTGAGCAGATTATGAGTCAAATGTCACCAAAGCTGCATTGATGAGGCGATTGATCCTTGCTTTGCGCTGAATGATGCGCTGCATTTTCCACGCCTATCCAGCATGCATGTGGGTGTTGTACACCTCGCCGAAGTTTGATATCAGACATTCCAAGATTTTCAGGATTTTTACTTGTCTTGTCGGGACAAGATTAATACTTGACGTAGGCCGACCAATGTTGTTATGCAAGATACATACATCGACAAAACTTCTTACTTGACCACTGCAATCCATCTACATCATGTATATGTTGCGAAGCGTTCGTACTTGCGCATCACGAACCTCATCAGCTCGCTTGTCGAGCTCTCTGTCGATTTTTCCAGCCGGGTCAAAAAGCTTGGGCATAGTTTCAGACAGCTGTTGTGCATTGGAACAAAACCAAACAGAGCTCCCATGTCCTACACGAAGGCCCATCTCAAAGTTTTTCCCACAAAAGAGTCGAACCACAGGACTACAGGGTAGACATCATTCTACACGGTCAACACCAGGTCGCAACTTTCCTACAAACAGTACTCAAGAACCCATCATCCATCCTGTCTTCGAGCCCACAACGGGAACATTCCAATACCTCGTCGCCGACCCATCCAGCAGAGCCACCGTCATCATCGATCCTGTGCTAGACTTCGAACCAGGCACACAAACGATTACCACTCGAACAGCCGATGCACTTCTCTCATTGGTAGCGGAGAATGGGTACAATGTCCAGTACATCCTCGAAACGCACGCTCATGCGGATCACCTGAGCGCCGCTGCTTACCTCCAACGGGCACTGAGTAAGAATACAGAAAGGCCACAAATAGGAAGGCCACAAATAGGGATTGGAAAGCGCATAGGAGAAGTACAGAGGCTTTTTGGTAAGCGATACGGTGTGCCTGCGAAAGAATACGAAGTTGTGTTCGATAGGCTATTTGAAGACGATGAGGTCTTTCATGTGGGCGCGCTAGAAGTAAAAGCCATCCATCTCCCGGGACACACCCCAGACCATATGGGGTACAAGGTCGGCAATAACGTGTTCTGTGGAGATTCTCTGTTCAACGCGGACATCGGCACGGCCCGCACTGATTTCCCTGGTGGCAGTGCAAAGGCTCTGTGGCAATCCAGTCAGAAGTTGCTAGCTTTGCCGGAGGAGACGATGATCTGGACTGGACACGATTATCCTCCCGAGGGTCGAGTAGAACCGGTACCTTACATGACTGTCAAACAGCATAGAGAGGTGAACAGGCACGTAGGAACAGGTGTAGATGAGAGCGGATTTGTCAGGATGAGGGAAGAGAGGGACGGGAAGTTGGGTGCGCCGAGGTTGTTGCATCAGAGTTTGCAGATTAACGTGAGGGGTGGGAAGCTTCCTCTGCCTGATGAAGGTGGGCGGAGGATGTTGAGAACGCCGTTGAAGCTCACGGACGTAGACAGTTGGTAGGGTGACCAGAATGGAATTAATCCGACTCACAACATGAACACAAGTTGCAGACAGATACAGTGATGAATGCTTTACTGCTGCAGTAGGATAACGCTAAGTAAGAGGGCTCGCTGACCAAAAAGCAGATGAAGAGCTTGCATTTGAGATGCCATTCCAAGTAATATGATCTCACTCCGACCGTTGTCTAGATGCGTGTAGAAGGATACGGTGCAACTCCGTTGTGAACATGGAACGACGAGGCTGCATTCTTCCTACGAGACCGAGTGAGGTTTGGGCGTGGCCATAGTGTGCGTGAAGTCTTGTTGGACGGTGGTACAGGTAATCGTCTCCGATGCACGGGAGCAGATGGACCTTCAAAAGCTAACGGCAATGAGTTGATGTGTGTTCTTGTGCTTCAGCTGCAAGAGGTGCCATCTTATGACTTCAGCAGACAGTCATCCCATCATTGCATATTTTCCCACGTTCAAGCGCACCAATGACTGTATACTGCCAGTGCAAAAGCAATTGGCGAGGCATTGGGCTGTCGTAAATAACAAAACTTAATTCAAATTGAGGATCGTCATTTGTCAATAGTCAAAGGTATTTAACGCCAGTTCCCATCCTTTTTGGAAATGCTGTAAAAGGTATTGTAAATCACAAGATACACGAAAGTACAAATCGCTGAATCGCTTAGTTGTCCAACCAGTCGAGAAACTCTGGTGTAAAGTAGCTGACAATAATTGTGGCGCCAGCTCGCAAAATACCCTGTGTAGCCTCTTCAGCCATAGCTCTCAGGTCGAAAACGCCTGCGGCCGCTGCGGCGTGGATCATGGCGTACTCGCCGGAGACTTGGTAGGCTGCAACAGGCATGTCTTTGCCAATCTCCTTCGCGTCGCTGATGATGTCGAGGTACTGGCTAGCAGGTTTGACCATAATGATGTCCGCACCCTCATTAATGTCTCGTGTAATTGCTCGTCGTGCAAGACCACGACCGCCCGGTGGCAGCTGATAGCATCGTCGGTCACCAAACGAAGGAACTGAGCCTGCAGCGTCGCGGAAGGGGCCGTACAAGCATCCAGAAAATTTGGCGGAGTAGGACATCAGGACGACCTGGTGCGCAATACCCGCCTCGATCAGCTTCAACTTGATCGCGCGAATGCGTCCATCGTTCATGTCTGAGGGTGCGACACAGTGTGCGCCAGCCAGTGCATACGAAATGGCAACGTCGCTTATACGCTCAACGGAAAGCTGGTTGTTCAAGCTGCCATCGTCTCTCAGAATCCCGCAATGGCCGTGTGATGTATACTCGCAAAGGCAGACGTCGGCAGTGATGAAGAGGTCGGGGAAATGGCGGCGGATGAGGCGAATGGCCTTAATCACAGGGCCCTTGGGGTCGTCTGCGCTGGTCCCGAGGGCATCTTTTGCGTTTGGTGCAATTGGCACGCCGAAAAGAATGACCGATTTCAAGCCCTTGGCGACGAGCGGTGTAAGGTAAGGAACGATCTTGTTCAGTCCTCGGCGATGCTGATTCGGAAGGGAAGGGATTAGTGTCTCCTCGTCAGGCTGGTCTGAGATGAAGAGCGGGTAGATGAGCATCGACTGGATGATGTCAGTGGGTGCGCGACTTAGACGATACCCGTTCCAAGCGCACCTTTGTAAGTTGTCGCTCAGCCTGCCAGGCGCGTGCGAGAGGGTGCGAATAACCTCCATGCAACTGGCTCTTGATATCGCCGGATATGCTGACGCTGGTGGCAGCTGTGCTGGCATATGAGCGTCCAGCCTCGGAAGCTGCTGAGCGCAGATCCGGCCTGACCGGATTGCGATAGGCGATGTCTGAGACGAGCGAAGAGAAGGACATGGTAGCGCTCGGTGTGTGTGTAGTGTCGTCTATGAAAGTGATCGGCGAGTGCGATGCGGGCTTGTAACGTCGGTTATAAAGCGTCTGGTGCAAAAGCTGATGGAGGAAGATGCTCGGGTGGCGGACAGAGATCGGCAACCGAGGACCTTGAAAGCTTCACCTCGATAATATGTGAATTCAGAAGCGATTGGTCAGCAAAGAGAATATGCAGAGTTATCGAGGCTGAGGAGTGAGCAAAATAAAGTGTTTAAATTGTTCTAGCTGGAAGAAAGGCCCGGAGTATTACTAGATGCTTCGTACCTGTCATCAAACTGCCGAATCATCTCCAGCCAACCAGAAGCCAAGGATTACCGAAGGTAAAGATGCCGGATATGATTAGCATGAACAATAGCTCCGAATTGCCACTCCGAGTTCCGAGCGCCCTTGTGTATGAGTCCTCAATTGTATTAAAGCATTGCAGACTTGCATGGTTTGAAGGAAAGTTTGTGCAGGCTCTCACGGCTCAACTCTCACGCCATCGCAACATCCCTCCTTAAGGCATCCCCTCCAGAACAAAGCTTTATATAGATCGATCCGGGAGTATCATACAAGAACAACATCAACTAGCGAGTGACGAGATTCTAATTGATTAGATTCGCTACCGAAACTATAGGAAAGTAGCTAGTTAAACCTACGCATGGTGCCAGTCCAGCGATGTATGCGTACTCCAGACACCAGGTAATGCATGTATCGCTAAAATACAAAGCTGAGAAGGGTAACACCGGGGCGTACGTTTTTACGTCCTCTGACGTATACCCAGTAATGTTGTCTTGTACAAGAAAGTGGTATCGTAACAAAGATGAGTGCACCAGAACGCCACCCGATGCGGTTGTGTTCAGAGATGAAAAGGAAATCGGACTAGGTGGTGGTATCGCTTCGACAACGCTTCGTGCGCAATGCCCGTGAAGAGGAAGGGAAGCAGATGTAGCAGGAGGGCTACTGTGAAGATGCTCCATGAGTGGTATGGGCATTAGACGTGCAGTCTTGAGACTCGCCTGTCCTCATGTTGGAAGGAACGTGGGCTTCTGAGTTGTGAGATGCTATTGCAGGTGCAGCGCTTGAGCCAGATGCGTCGTCTTGCACATAAGCAATGCTGCCCCAGATGCGCCAATGCAAAATGATGATATGAGAGATGCGGTTTGCGATATCAGAAAGCTTGCGAGCATCCGGATGAAGGATTTGGTGAAAGGGAAACGTATCGATAGTAGTAGCTTGCGCTGAAGGAACGGTTGTTGATGGACCAAGGTTGTTGAACAGTTCCATGGGCGATGAGTTGGAATGGCTGTCCATGGTAACCAGAACTTTAGGCAGAATAGCAGCCTCAAAATTTCTTGCCTGCGTAGTGAAAGTGCTAAAGAACAGATGACGTAAATGGCTATTTGCACTCGACAGATTTTCGTAATCGTAAGTTGTTGATTGTCCGGCAAGAGTGGAGGCTTGTCTGAGTATCTCCAGAGACAAAGCTTCAGAATTGGCCATCCACCGTAGCGGTCCACAGCCTACACTCGTTTCGCCCATGATTGCGGTGAGCGAAGACACCAGCTGTTGACGCGCAGATAGTAAATTTGAGCCCTGGTAGTCGAACTGCTTGAGAAGCGTTGTGAACATATCCAAACAAACTTCGAAGAAGATGCAGTTCTCAATTTCTGCCTTGATTGTCTGCAAGCGCTCGGCATCGAGGTAAAGAGTTTCCGGAAAATCAGATCGTCCGTCCTTTCCGAACAATGTGGCTGTCACACCCCGGACGAAAATCTCGAGATGCAGGCGTGATGCTTCTCGTTGAGTGCATACCGGAGCGAACTCTGCGGTCGCAGAGCGATACCACTTCTGAGCGGTCTGGATGTTCACACGAGCTCGACCGTTGACTAGTCGGTCAAGGTGATAGTGCTGTTCGAAGTTGACTGTGTCTTCGATGAGGAGGGTCTTAAGGTTTCGGATCTGATGGTTTGCGACATCCTAGAACAGTCAGTATTACATATTTTCGTTCTCTTAAGGATATACCCACAAGCTTCATGGACTCCAGTATCCCCAACAGTTCGCACAGCCCTTTGACGATGCAGTCCGACTTGTTCTGAGTCACACCAGTTCTTGTATAGGAGACCATCTTGTCAACCCATTCATCCCTCATCGGCGCGCAATGTTCTTTGAGCAGACATGCCATCCACTCCGCCAAACGAACTAGATCGCAGACACCTCGTTCAATCTCCTGCATCAGCATCGGTACATCCAGATGCTCTTCGACTCTGGAGTGATCGCGGTCCGGAACCAAGCTCTTCAGGACGTCCTGTATCGTTTGGAAGATTTTGGGAATGCGTCGCTCGGCATGTTGGACATAGGCTGACCAGTTGGCGGATTTCATCTCATGCAGGGGTGGTGTCCCTCGAAACAAGCGTGTGTAGAGTTCCAACTCTGCAACCAACGCACTCCAGTATCTCTGTGCTGCCTTAACCTTCTCTTGCCCTTTGACGCCGTCCAAATTCGGTCGGAAGCTTAGATCGCGGTCGAAGTTGACGTCGTGCCGTAGTTTGATATTTATGATGATGTTGTGGATATCGAGCTCGCTCAGTGATTGTCGTGTGATGGGTGGTAGATCGGATCCTTCCCGAAATGCAGCAGCTAACTCCTCTCCTTCTGATCCAGGGATCATGGTGGTGATGAAGTCAGCAAGTTGCTGAGGTATATCTGGATCGCGTGGTGGTGTAGCTGATGGTTTGCGTGCGGATCGTACTGGATAATGCTCTCTAGCTCGGTTGTCGTGTCCTATGTGCTGCATCTCTTCGTGTGGTGGTGCATCCCGACATGGGAGTGTTCCATGCCATGATGACGCTGACGCAGTCCTCTTCCTTCCTACAGCTGATTGCACAGCATAGGTATGTTCGGTGCCTGGTCTGAGAGTGGAAGGCTTGCTGCCAGCAGCCTTGGGTGTCTGGGTGCCCATGTCTTCTGATCAATATGGCTAGTCGCGACTGCTTGGCACCTAACAATAGACTTTCATGCACCGATAACCTTGAAGTCTCCTTGATGGCAGGGAGTGGGCGTAGAATAGTGATGATAAATTCTGAGGAAGTAAACGCTCGCAGAGCACATGTATCGCCACAAGCGCAAACTATGACAAGTCAGCGACCAAACCATACAAGACAAGGCGTTTGCAAAACGCAAGCTGGAAAACGTGTTCGCGGTATGTTTGACAGAAGCCGCGGGCTCCCGCATGAACCAGCGAGACAGATCCGAGTCAGGCTTGCAAGGTGCGGCTGTGCGCTCGAACAAGGTGTACCTTTTAGCATGTGCCCACGTCGATGGTAGATCTAAAGGATCTCTCGAACGCAGTTCTCAGGGCTTGTGTTATGTTGACATAGTAGAAGGGAGGACAAAGAGGTCAGTTGTGCTAATTGAACACAACGACGTTTGCGGAAGCTTGATGAGACGGCTTCGTAACAATACAGCTTTGCAGGAAAAGCAAAGCGAAAACGAAACAGGGCCAAAGAAGACAAAAGCAGAGAGACAGACAGACGGATACTACTGAAGGTAGTGGATATGTGCTGCGGCAAGGTGTGAGACTGCTGCAAGGTGTGTTGCGGAATTCAAACAACGTCTGACTCGTTCCTGAGGAGAGAGCTGTTTTGCTGGCTGTGAAAGAGGCTGAAGTCAGAGGGTCAGCCCTTGCATTACTTGGAAGAAAAGGAGGGAACAAGCAGCTGTTCAGTGCTTATGCCCTGACCGTATCTTAAGATGTGCAACAGCCAATACCAATATCTAATACGCGGAGCCGATCGCCACAGCATGACAGGCGGCGCCGGGGCGTTCACGACCCGTTGCTCGGAGCAGCACAGTTTGTGAAGCTGCGAAACAGGCCTTCCCAGCAACACACCGCCTGTTACCCGCAGCTCTACCACGATCAGAGTCGCTGCCGTCGTCGCGGAGCCGCAGTAGCGCTTGCTCGGCTGCTGTCAGAAGTCATGGTCGCAGCTGCTGAGCAGAGGGCGAGATGCAGGCATTTCATTCCGAGCAGCGCATGCGGTTAGCCGACATGGGATACACAGCCGAGATTGGCTGGCGGCGCCGCAACCGTCACCAGCAGCCTCACTTTTGCAAACCAGGGCGAACAGTTCGGAGCATCTCCTTGCCAACCATTGCGACTGCATCTGACGATGGAGAGCAAATCCGGTCGATGCATGTAGCAGCTGACCGGACGGTACCTCGGTTATCGTGACCTCTGGCTGTTGTCCACGACGGTGGCACGCGTCGTACTCGCGTCCTCTGCCCTGGCTTCAACAGAGCGTCAAGGTCAATCCAGCACCTTAGCTCTTGCGGCGTTATTGTCGTCGCTTTGGCGAAGTGTGAAACGTCAAGAACTTATCGCCGACAAACAGCCGTGCGATTGACATTGCCGATGATCTCGTCCGAAGTCGAGTTCAGATCTGCCGTGGTGGAGATGGTGTAAGAGCTTGCAGCTGCCAAAGATGGAGCGACCTCTCATGGCCGGTGAGACAGGCGATGTATGATTAAGAGAAGGCTGCAGGTGGGTTTATGCCGGTACCGACAGCAAGGCGCGTGGGTTTTGTACCAACCTGACTGGCCGGTGACAGGGTTTCTTCTTCCTGAGGGAGTAAGAGTGGTTCGAGGCACGGACGAAGAAGCAAGAAGAGGTGGCGGCCCACAGATATATGTATATGTAGGGCTGAGGTCATGTTTTGGGTTGAGGCAGCAGCGGCTGTGTAGACGGCAGTCGCAACATCGTGCCTTAGGCTGGCGCTTGCCATGTTCCTGACCCAGCACCATGAGTTTCATTGGCCGCTTCATCTGTGCTCTGAGCCTATGGCAGCACATTATCCATTATTACGTTGCCCTCCTTGCGACATCTAGACCTCTCGATCACTTGCAGTAGCCTTGTAGGACACTACAACTGCTGGCGATCATTAGACCCACAATCTCGACGGCCAAAGGAAACTGGTTGTGGAGACATCCGCCTCACCCATGTAGTCAGATACTCGAGCCTGACACCATATACAGTCCTTCCCTGCAGCGTTTTGTTAGGTGTGCTCATGACAACAAACAGAAGCATACACATCCACTCTCGCTATGACCCAATATCACTAATAAGCCACTACGAACATCAACCGACCAGGCCTTAACTGTAAACGCTGCCTCGCATATCAACGACGACGACAGGAAACCATCAGATGATCGTTGGATTCTCGAGTGCTTGAGACAACTTGCGATGTCATCGAGTGTCCGGACGATCGCGATTATATATATCGAGATCGAAAGATTTGCTGTTGTTAATTAGCTACATAAGAAGGGATGCTCCGTTTTCTGGCGGCTTGTTCAGTGTGAAACAAAGGTGAATATCTGTCGACAGGAGCACATGAGCAAAGTCGTGCATGACAAGCGACTTGCCATTACTATTGACCGCATATGTTCATACAGGTTAATAGACGCCATTGCCAGGGTGAGAAGCAGACAAGCTATTCAATGTCGGCAACGGAAATCGTGTATTAAGTATATTATCATGAACGAAACCGACAATCAAAAGAACAATCTTGCTCCGCTACGCCATGTTATGCAGACGAGCTAACAATTTGGTACACACCGTGTGAGAAGAAGACTGCAAGGAGATACGAGGAAAGGTCATAGGTAGTATGGGCGTTGGACGTAGGGCTGACCATGTGGGTAAGGATAGAGGCGGAAATGTTGTGACAGTGTTCAAATTCGATTGGTCTCTGATTGCCATGTGCGCGTGTTTCGACGTTTTGGACTATTGATGCTTCTTAGGTGAGTTCTTCCTGAGGTGTTCTGCGGCTTGAGCATAACCCGGCCCGAACACTCGTAGTTTGTTGCTCGTTATATGTCCGGAAAAGGCGGCATGACACCCACTCTCAGAGAAGCCATCTAAGCCTCAATGTCCAGGTCATCACTCTTCTTGCCGCTGCGTCCTCGACGGGGCTCAGCTTGCGGGCTGCGATCTTCGCGCTCGTCTTCGCTGCTGTTCGACGGACTCTGAGGTCTACTGTCGTTCAGGTTACGGCGGCTTCTGGCCATCTGCACAATTTTTGTTAGTTCAGGTGCTATAATGTAGTCTAAACCTTCACGTACCCATGCTCTCACGCCACCAATGAGACCCAAGTTGTAGCCAGCTGTGAACTCGGAGCTTCCCCTCTCTGCATTGCTTGCACGAGGAATGTCCAGGTGGCTGAGCCTTGACAGAGCAGAAGGCGAACGTGCATCTGCCGCAGCCTGCTCCATCGCATTTGCGCGCTCATGTGTAGGCGTCCTGGCAGGACTGGCAGGACGACTTGACTGCCAAAACTGGCGGAAGTCCTTTGTGAGTTCCTGGCCAGTGGTAGCCCAGTTGTTCTTGATACTGTCGCGGAATTCGACCATGTTGCGTTTGAGATCGAGCTCGTTCTTCTTGAGCCATGATACGTTCAGCTCCTTGCGCGATGTGCCGCGCTTCAGCTGACGGTCGATGTACTGGTCATAGTCGCGGACGATCCTAAAGAGTGTTAATGGATATACACACGGATTGGAGAAGGGGATCCTTACTTGGTGATGATACCAGTCGTGCTCAAACCTTCCGTTCGTTGGGTGACCAAGAACATGCCCTTCTGCTTGATGGGACCATAGATATCATCGCCCTCGTCCGCACCGTATGGCAGGTCGTCATGAGCAACATAGTCAATCTTGTGCTTCTCCAGGAAGTCAGTGGTGACGATCCAGGGACAGTCTGGAATGACTTCGTCGACCCATTTGCAGTGTCGTACACTCTCAGCACGCTCTCTGGCAGACAAGACTGTGAGACCCTTGCGCTTGTGTGTCTCCGTGTCGCCTGTGACACCGACTACGAGCTCAACCTTGGGGTTGTTGGGAGCAAGATGGGCAAAGGCGCTCTTGGCCTGCTGCAGCGCGCGCATATGGCCGATATGGAACAAGTCGAAGACACCGTCGGCGTACACTCGCACGGGGCGATCTAGTGGCGGAGGATTCGTCTTGAAGCCGCCAGCAGGGTCGACGAGACCAGCGGGTGGGGGTGCTTCCATGCGCATTGTGCCTGCCTCGCCATTCTCGCCATTCTTGATCTTGTCGGCAGACGAGCGCCTGCTCTTCTTGCTAATGCGCTCGTCGTCATCCTCGGCGTCGCTGTCTTCGTGGGGGTCTTCGGCGCGTCCGCGTTTCGTCGCGGTTGACGACTCGGCCTGGCGTTCCTTCTTGGACGTGACTTCTTGCAGAATGGAATCTTCGACGCCTTCGTCAGACGCGTCGCGAGATGATGGCTGTACAACGTCCATGGCGTCCTTCTTGACTGAACCAACAGTGTTGGACCTCTTTCGCTTAGGTGGCATGAATGTACTAGCAGGACTCGTGTATTACAGGGACCGCAATGTCACGTTTGTGTGTGTGGACAGCAATGGCGCGCGCGTGGTGAGATATGGTTGAGAGATGGAGCGTCAAGTGTCGAGTGTCAAGTGCGCCCGGATCTGGGGTTGAGGAGCTTGGGCGCCGACAAACGTGCTAGTGGAGCAGTACAAAGTGCAGTGAACAGCACCTGAATACTGCAGCGAGGTTGTAGGGGAGAAGTATGGTCCACCGCTGGTTGCGACAGAAGCAACGAGTTCTTGAGAGATGTTGACACGGTGCACGCGAGATTGCATCAGTCCATAATTTTGAAGCCCGTTCCCTGATCGAGTTGCAGATCACCCCAACATGGCTATGACGTTGCAGCCACAATCCGGTCATAGCCACAGACACGCAACGTTGACCACCCCCACGTGCACCCGTTCTCGACGCAGCTGGACGCAGCCTGTCGTCAGGGTGGCTCAAGCTTGGTTGACTTTCGCATGAAGAGGTTGTCTTCAGGTGTCGCAAGGAAGACGTCTGTAGATTAGTAGGCCGCACATGTGTCGAGAATAGTTATAGCCCCTGAATCCTGAGGCATTTACTGTATATGATCGCATAATTTCACGAACTTGTGCTGTTCCGCCATCTATGCAAATAGGAATCACATCCTCGTCTAACATCTAGACTTTTGCAAGCAATCCAAGACGCCCTCACTATCGTTCACATAGAACAATCAAGGGACGAGCGTCGACCAGCATATCGGCGGTTGATCCGAGATATCACAGCATTACTCTCGCCCATACAACGATGAGTTTTTATTCGTTGATTGCGTGTTGTGTCGAGGGTGAATTAGGGTCGCAGATGGCTGCATCTGCTAGGTCATCTCGGAAGATCGTCTCAGCGCTTAGCAGCACAGTGATAGAGGAGTATTCATGGATGCGTAATCTTGAGTCGATGCCGCCGGCTAGCCTCACGCCTTCAGAACTGTCTCATCCAGTGTCCACACTCTAACTTCGCCCTCATCTCCCGTGCTGATAATCACCTCCTCACCGTCCCACCTCTTTCCTTTATCCGCCCTCTTCGCCCAGGCAACATGGTTGATCTCGAACACATCGTGCGCCGAGAAAATTTCCGCCACCACAACCCATTCAGTCGGTGCTGTTACATTTGCAGCAGCACCGTCGGCACTCTCAACGCCTTCCATTGGGGCTCCGCTAGATTCCAGTGCCCTCCACCTCTCCTTGTACACGACGATCTTGCCATCGCTTCCAGCACTAACAAGGAGTCCTGTTGTTCGACTCCAGCTAACCGAGTAGATTGCGCGATCGTGCGCTTTGGGCAAAATAGCCTCCTGGTACCAGTCCTCGTCGATGGCAGCAGAGCGGATGATAGACGGCATTCCAGAGTTATGGTTTTGTGCGCCTTCTCTCGGCTTCCTGCGCCAGATGCGTACGGTGCAATCGTCTGAACAAGTCGCGAGTCGAGGTCCTGACTGCTCCAACGCTTCAATGTGTTTCTCTCGCGCCTCAGACGACCCCTCTCTTTGCTTTCTGAAATCCAATTTCGACATGCCCGAGCCCTCAAACTCGACACACCAGACCGTCATTCCATGCCCCTCCACCATAGCAACTTGTACCCAGTCGTCCTGATCCTCCCTGTACAGTCGCACTGTATCATCGTAGCTGCTGCTCACTAGTAGGTCCTCCTCTGGATGCCACGCAACACACTTCACGTCTCCATCATGCTCCTGTAGCACGGCCACTGTCTCGAAGTTATCGTCTTCCAACTCCTCCCAAATCCACACACTCTTGTCGCGCGAACACGTGGCTAGATACTGCCCACTAGGCGACCAAGTCAGGCACTTAATCTCAGATTCATGTCCATCGAGGATGCACGAGAATTGATATTCCTCCGCATCCTCGGCTTCTTCGTCTCCAACTTCCCTCCCCACCTCGTGCTCGAGCTTGTCGCCGTCTTCTTTGCGCCAGATACCTGCGCTACTGTCAAAACTACCCGTCGCGAGCACGGACTGGCCCTGCGTGTGCGGTTTCCAGCTGCAGCTTCGAATGGAGCGCTTGTGCCCGCCTGTAATGGAATGCAGCAGCGTAAAAGAGGTGAGGCTGTACACGCGGACGCTGCGGTCTGAGCATGCTGTCGCAACGATGGGCTGAGTAGGGTGGGGCGCGGTCTGCCAAGTTCGCGAGTTTGAGGGCGGAGAGAGCGTGGAGAGTTGGGTGAGTGTGGGTGTAGACATGGCGAGGTTTGGAAGGAGCCGCAGAGGCAGTTCGAGAGGCGAAGAGTTCTTCTTGCAACTGCGTTAGGCCTAAGGACGTCTTAACGTTTCTTGGTGACCTTGAGGGGTAATGAGAGCCACTGCACACTGTAGTGGTGGCAATTGAGCGAATATCGTGAAGCGTGCTGATACCGCGGGGGCATATATTGAGAAAGTTCGGCAGCGCGTCATTTGCTAAGCGCCCCGCGACAGGGGTGTCTGCGCGATCGGACAGTCCATGCACCAAGCTTCACTCCGAATCTGATGCAGCTGCTCTATCTTTCACATTTGATATACACATTATACATCAACAGTTACCATACGTTCGTGTTGTACATCGTTTGATGGAGCATCTCCATGGATCTTAACTCAAAATGCGCCAGACAATGCATTACAAATGGGTATCCAAGAACAAAACGCCAGCTATGCTTGTGTGGAAAGTAGTCCAGTTACCTTCGCCCATAATACAAGTCCTTTGGCAAGGCCCGTGTCGCATGCGGGTCGCGAAACGCCGTTGTGATAGACATCAGTTTATCAGCCAACGTTTGCTGTTCTGCATCAGCAATGCCAGCTTCCGACTTGACACCCATATCTCGCAACTCCATAGTAGTTCCACCTTTCTTTGTTTCGTCGTGTATGATTTGCTGCGTCGACGTTACCATAATCCCACCCCAGGGATGACTGTTGCTTGCGTCGGCACACGATGATGTTAGATTCACCAGCCCTTTCTCCGAGCATGAGTCTGGTTGAAGAGTCATATCCGAAGACCTTGACCGGTGTGGTCGTAATTTGAAGGGCCATTTGTTGCGCTGCACAGGTTCCTTGGTGATCAAGGGAGCTTGCGTAAGGGTGGCAAATTCTTTGTGGTTTCTGATTGCGAGGATTTGGTGATCTGGAGAGCCTGGGTACGACCTGAGATAGGTTTGGAAGAAGGACATGGGTATGCACTTCAGTGTCAGACTCTGGAGAGACTGAATATAAATTTCCTTAATACCACAGAAAGCAAACACAATGGCTGAGGTACGTTCTTTCTGCCCGACGATACCGTGAGCAATATCCAGTTTTTTTGCGGAGAAGATAGCGCGGTGTAACGCTGACTCTGGTACATTATGTACAAGGTCTAGCATTCTGTTACGGAAAGTTTCCAAGAATGCATCTTCTTCTGCAATCTCCGTTCCATGGCGTCGGCCAGCGCGTACAAGACAGTCGTCCAGAGAGAGACCGTTGAACTCTGTTAAGAGCTGGAGCTGTTGTACATTGAGCTCGCCGTTCGCCAGCTTAACCATGGGTAATTGGTCAGGATTCGTTCGCGGTACAATCACATCGAGGCCTCGCATCCCCGGTGCAGGTTGTAGTAGGAAAGATGCAAGATAGGTCCCGCTTGTTGGAACAGACGGCTCCCTGTCAGTGAACGCATGCCAGCGATCCACCATGTCCAAGAGATCGTCCCGAGATACCTGCAAGCTGCGGGCAAGGTTGTCACCAACCTGGCCCATGTTTGCGAAATGATACCCGAGATTCTGTAGGCGTTTGACCTCACCGATGTCAGCCTTCTTTGTCAGAACCAACATCTGTCCTCTACCAAACAGAACAGGGTTAGCTATGCCTGGCCCCATGTCTTTGTTCACCATGTCAGCCGCGATGATATTCTTGCCCACGTTCGTATCTTTGAAAACGGTCTTTGCCAAATTCATAGATGTACCGGTCGTGATGACTTCCTCGTACAGGCTGCCTAGGTTCTGAAGACCGGTATCAAGTGTCTTTGCAATGTCGTAGGCAGTGACACAGAAGAGTTCACGGAATGTAGCCGAATAAGATGAGTCATCCTCAGAGCTGAATGAGCTGCGACTTTCGGTTGCTGTCGCGGGCGATGTTGTCTGTAGGTATCCAGTGTTGTGTAGGTGTTCGCGCATGGACGGGACAAGATCGATGATACCGCTCCAGTGATGTGATACTCGGAAGATCCACTGGAACACTGGATGCGAAGTATTGAACTCGTCATAAAAGGTCTATTAAAGTTAGTTTAAAGGTTTGTGCAGTCTGTGACTATTATGCTCACTCTTTGATGGAATTGATGGGTGATGGTCTGGCAAGGCAAGAGACCACTCTGACTGACTAGAAGTCTACCCCCCTCATCAAAGGTAGCGCATGCAAGCACAACCTGTTGGGCGCGGTCTTTAAGCAGTCGACGGTGGCGTTGTTTCAGGAGTCCCAGAAGGAAGCAGACAGCGCAAGCGCTTAAGCACTGACAGAGATATTAGAAGTAGAACTTAGCAAAGAACGGTTGAGTCTTACCAGACAAAGGGCAATGATAAGGTTGATATTTCGTTCTTGGCCTGATCCATCGTGGTAGCCTCTCACTTCGTATCGTGTACCAGCAGCACCAGTCCAGTGCATGCCTGAGACAGCCAAAGCTAGGAAGCAAGCTACTATTACCCTCCTGAAGATGTTGTTCAACCACAATCTGCTCCAGTGGAAGAAAAGCCCGAAAGACAGAAGACTGGCACCTACTGCGATACCTGCAGCACCAAATACATGCGGCCAGCTAAGCTGCAGACGATAATTGGTGGTACCGTTGTTTCCAAGGTAATGCATCTCGGTGATGGCAGCTCCAGCACAAATACCGCAAGCGATGAGGGAAAACACCCGAACGGCGGCATGCTTACTTCTTCTGTAAAAGCGGTCGGCGACCATCAATCCCACAAATATGACCACAACCGGAATTATGGCGGAGATGGCAGTGTAGGAAGAACTGTAGTAGAGCTGGATCTCATCCTCACCGTCACCTAGAACGATGGCTCGATTTCCGACGAAGTGCATACACCAGATGGCTACTAGGCCAAAGGATACTGAGCAACCTGCGATTTGTACCCTAAAATCTCAATTAATCGATGTGTCGTGCATGATGTGTTTGGGACATACCATCCTCTCCACCCAGAGCCTGATACTCTGCGATGTAAAAGCTCCACCGTCGTGATGGATCCAACCAAGCTGACAAGATAGGAGCAGAAGATGAGATATGGTACAAATGAAATATTTGGCTTGCTCCCAACTGGGTACTTTGCCATGAGTTCGGGGCTTGGACTCATGACTGGCGACCTGAGTGACGGCTGTCACGAGAAGTATTGAAGTGCGTGAGGAATCCGTTAATGAGACGCACAATCAGTTCATCTGGAGACGAGATGGATGGATGATCTCAAAGAGTATGGTTGTGCAATTCGGTATTCTCGTAGAAGGTAAAGAGCAACGAGTTGATTCGGACTGTACTTCTCGGAAGACCATACAAGCAGTAGCCTCCAACAACAGGCCTAAAGAAATGCAGGACGGTGTGGCGCGGGACATTGCCGTCAAATGCAGGGCGCTTCGTTATGTACCGACATGCCAAACCACAGATCCACCAAGTAAGAGTCCCCCACTGTTTTCGGGTGGGTACTTTGGTCTGGAGCGACCACTGTAACAGTGTTGACCCTGTCTAGCAAGTGAACGCCAAGCTCCGCTGGTCTAGAGATACCCCAAAGCCTATTGGGAGTCCTGAACCCCGAGCGCCACATCAAACTGGAATGCCACCAACGAATGTGGATACCTGATAATTCATACTGTACAAGCGTGCTTCGAGTGGGATAAGGTTCAGATACTCCACCGAATAATCTATCCACATTGACGGATCCTCATCTAGATGCTTTGCATGCATACACCTGTGGGAGTACGCCAGGTAATGCGCTTTCTTCTCGCTTTTGCAATATCTTAGTTATCTTTTTGCGAGTCAGAGCGTTAGGATAAGTTGAAGCCCTGGTACAGTAAGGTCTAGGCTTGAGTATGACAAGCCAAGCATGTCAAGGGGCGTTGGAGGATTTACCGAGGGTTGTTCGTTGGATAACTAGAAGCTCGGTTTTGTGGTTCGTCGTGGTCGGGTAAAGGATGACTTGGATACACATCGGCGAACCTAGCAGATTGCCGAGACGCACCGTTTATGAGTGGTGCTGTCCGCTTAACCCATGTGCTCGTGACGTAGGAAGTGCAAACCCATGATGATAAGCTCATGGTCTTCGTTCGCTGATAACGGAAAAATAACGTGCATGAATTTTGAATAGGTGGAACAACGTCGGTCGATCATTACGCGGATCCACGATCAAAAGCAACATGGGGTCTTCGGTTACTCTTTGCTGGTGCAGAAGCCACATCTGCTGCCGAATACTTCAAGTAGCCAGTTCCTGAAGATGAAATGTCATCACTTTTGCGCAGTCTGCCGCTCTACGGCTTCCAGACGCGCTGTACTGTGGCGTTCCTTATTGAGTAGTTAGTTTGATTTGCGTGTACACGCCCGACAGGGGCTAATCGTAATGCTCGACGACCTCGGCTTTGAGCTGATGCTCCTTGGTCCACGATAGACTATGTTCGAATGAATTGACACGTCCTTGCCACTCTCTAGATGCTGATGATGGTCTTTGAGAGTCATGGGAGCTCACCTTGTTAACTGAATATGGGTAAAACCTGGCTGCTGGAGATCGGACGAGCCCCTGTTGTGTCGCGGGCCTGTGCTGGAACGATCTGCACTAGCCGCAAAGATGTGATGGGTTCAACGATCCTCCCGAAGCTGTGGCGGGGTATTATGTATTTGATCACATTCTGCCACTTAATCAATTCGTACCGCAGACTTCTCTTCTCTACTGACACTTGGGAGCTGTGATTATGCGGTCTCATAGATGCGGTACTACGTACGCCCATGCTCGTACTCGCTTGATCTTGCGTAGTGATGCAGTAACTTTCGTCGGCGTTTAGACAGTGAAACATTTTCTTAGCCCCGCCAACGGCAGGCTGTCATCCTCGGCAGACCCCGGACAACCCACCCCATGGTAATGTCAGCCACGTTGCGCGACAGGAATATCTCGATCGCGTCCTCGCTTGTGGTAGTGTTCCTCAGATCCCATCACCGAAGAGCAGATTCGATGATAACCTTTCCGATATGGACTCAGCCAGGATTCCAATGTAGATGCCTCACATCATTGCCAAGCAGGCAATGGCCTACAACTCCGAGCGTTCCGAGGGAGAGTTTTCATCTAACTTCCATGAAGAGGGCCTCGGGGACAATCCTCATCTTGAGAGGCGCCTTGAATGCCGGTCGCGCGGATTTTCTGGCGTAGTTAGACCTCCGAAGGTACGTTTGCAGATCGGCCTGAGAGACTTGCAGCCCCGGATGGTCGAGCCCTTTTCGAGCTAGCCGTAGCTTTTGTCGGTCGAGTCAATTGCTGCGTGCTTTCCAAATTTTCTGGAATAGTCGCAAGACTTCCTTCGCTACGCTCAGAGATCAGCGATCTTGTGACAATGACTCGTGGAATTGCGTGCTTCTACCTACGCTACTTGCTGTGCAGCGAGCTCGTCAGAGCCTTGTAAAAAGAGTGCCCTTCATGCCCAAATAGGTAAGTGTACCGTAAAGTTTATTGCTAGTGATACCAGTAGGTCGGATTCCATCCAGTACAGCGGCTTGCTCGTGAAAAGACTTTTGGGTCATCGGCCGAGGTTACTAACGTATACGAACACGATACCACTGCCAATATAGAAGATTCGATTTGAGGATGGAGATGTTTTTTGCATGGCCAAGATTCTGTCTCTGGGCAGTGAACACCATATGCTTCTGCCGGTTCTGGCCGATAACCGAATAGTGCTATACTGTAAGCTCAGCGGAAGCACGGCTTCGCTCCGTACGCACGTAACGCATTGGCCTTCCCCCAATACTTGTTCGAGTCGTCTTCAGAAGACTGCGCCAATGCAATGCGAGATGGAGGTCAAGGCTGTGAAACGCTCGTCTCCGAGGAGGAGATCATCTTCGACATTCTGAGAGAGGCTTTCAAGGCCCGACGTTCCGAGGACATGCTGTTCTAATAATCCAACATCATAGGTTGTTGGGGTCTCAGGCACACCGTTAGGTAGGGGATCTATGCAGGGCGTTCCGTTTCCAGCAGAACCCACTATGTCAGGTCTAGATCTGTAGTCCATCGCAGCCCCCTGCCACGGTTGCTCGAGTATGTCGTCCGAGTACCTATCAACAGGGGTTGGTGGCATCGCGGCCATAAACGATTGCAATGGCGTTCCTGATCTGCAGGGAGTGTTCTTCTGTAAGTGCAGCCAGAGTCGAAGGGCGACCGATGCACTCAAGATACCATCATTCGAGAGGTCTTCAGGCAGTCTTTCCAGAAGCTCACCTGCAGCTTGTGCGGCTGATGAAGACTTTGCTAGGGTTTGTAGTTTTTTTTTCAAGTGCATCGATGTTGTGGTGTTAATAGCGATTGCTCGATGAATAGACCGACAAATAGCAGGAAGTAGATTTGCTCTTTGGGATATAGACTGACACGTGGTAAGCGTAGCAAGAAATTTATCAGCACACTCTTGCTCTCACCAGAAGATACCCTGGTTTCCAAAGTATCGGCGCAATATCTGCAAGGCCTGGTCCAAATGTGTTCGCTTTGACTTTGACTCCGGGTATATACCTGCTGTTGATACTGCTTGCGACCGAAAGTCGCAGCGCCCCGTCGATCAGAGATTTGAAGCCCTGAGCGTTCAAGTCCATCTCGACACCGAGCATTCCTTCTTGAAGCTTGCGAGTGTCTGAGGATGACTTATACCCCCCGGACGTGCCGTTAAAGAGTGTAGCTGGCTTCGAAACCGTCTTTGTAGGAGTACCAGGTTGTTCCCACTTCCGCTTTGTGGGTGACAGTATCGCGGGTAATGAATCCATACTTTCAGTCTCTACCAGAAGATTCTCAGGGACCCTCCGATTATACTCCTTGAATGGTTGGCTTGTTGGTGGTGATGCATTGTTGCTGTTTGCCGAGACCTTCAATCGCTTAGCTGCTATTGTTCTTCTTCGCTGAACTGTCTCAAAGATGTCCATGCAACAGAGTATTGCGTCGAGAAAGAAAGTTGGAACTGCCTCAGGTGGTCGCACATCTGTAGCGGAGACATCCGAAAATACTCGGTGGCGTTGTTTCGCCGCGGGTATCATTTCTTCAAGTGCGTGGTTGACCACAATCCGGAGCTTGCCCGGCTCGCATGTGGTGGTATGCGGCAGTGATGGCAGTAATTTCAGCTGAGCCCAGACCTGTGGATTATGTGGTTAACAGTTTGTTTTGGAGACCGTGTTCCGAAGAAACTCACCGGTGCACATAGGATAGCATCGGAAAGACATTGGAGCTGCTCGTTAGCGAGAGGTTGCCCTCTATAGGTAAGAACCAGATCAATGTACAATCCATTCCCGCGACCGACCCATACTTCACCAGATGATAGTGTTTCGAGAAGAGGGGTCGCTGTATGCAGCTCAAAGTTAGTGTGGTCCTGTTGTGATGAGATAGTGATCAAAGTCTTGAGCCAGAGCTCAAGGTTGGGGGTTGAAGTTGAGAGAACCGCTCTTCCAAGCTCAATCGACTTGTACATGCTTTTTAAGCCATTGAAGTACGACGCTAGTAGTCTCAGGACACCGACATTTGGCTGTGTTGAGGTGATGGAAGGTACAAAAGAAAACGGATGTTGTACGACGCTACCCCACGCCGCCCAGACGCGGCTAGTGCGACAGGGGAGTGCAGACGTCGCTTCCTCCCACAGCCTTGAGCAATCAACATCACTCACCCGTAGACCGTCATGAATCCCATCACACGGGTCACGCTACGGTGCAGCGCCCAAACTCTAAGGGCCAATCGCACTCAGTCATGTACTCCATTGGCCTCCACGGCGCAACGGGGTTTTCATTGTAGCCCCTCGCAGCGCACTGATGGTGTCTTTCGCGAGCTCACGTCGATGCGCGTTCGTACACCCTGGGTTGAGGCGTTTCGCAAACAACAGAAAGACGGGAAGCAGCCCGGTGAAGCTTCTGGAAAGCCACAGGTGTCAAAGGATCGCGATCTGTCACCCAAGCGCATGAACGACAGCTACCACTCTGTTGTGCTGCCCTTAGCTCAAGACCCTTGGCTGCTTGACACGTACCTAAATTCATCCGGACACATACGTCTAGGCACTATCTTCATGGATCTTGATGCTCTTTCTGGGGTCATTGCGTAAGCCTCAGGAGCTGCGCAATCTTTGCTGTTCTGTCTGAAATTTTCTCTAGGTACAAGCACACCGGCGAAGATGTCACAACAGTTACTGCCAGCTGCGATCGCATCACCATTCACCACCCTCTTGACGAGATTTGCGATTTACGGCTGTCTGGTCGTGTCACCTACGCCACCGGTAGGAGCAGCTTGGAAATTACGATGCAGGTTGCAAAGGTCCCTAAGGAAGGTGAAGAGGTCAAGGATTCAGATACACTCATCAATTGTACCTTTACGATGGTCTCTTTGGACCCAGGTACCAAGAAGTATGGAAAACGGTCCACAAGGAGTGCCTTTGGCTTACTTTGGATTAGGCCTGTCAACGTAAACGCACTGATCGTAGAAACACCTGAAGAAAAGAGGCTCTATGCTCTGGGTGAGCGGAACTCAGAAATCCGTAAGGAGAGACGCAATACGTCACTAATCAAACACACGCCGAACGATCTTGAAAGCGATCTCATCCACGCATTTTGGCAGAAACAGCTCCAATATCATGGTCAGTTACTTAGCGATCTTGTTGATGCCTTACTGAAACGGATGTAGACCCTCATGATGAACTACGAAAGCCAGATAATCTCCACTTCATGGATTCCACACGCCTCCAGACTGCAACGATCATGCAGCCGCAATACCGCAATCGTCATCATTTCATGATCTTTGGTGGCTTCCTCCTCAAGCAGACGTTTGAGCTTGCATTTACCACAGCTGCAGCATTTGCTCACGCCCGGCCTACCTTTGTTTCCCTTGATCCGTCGACATTTCTGAACCCTGTGCCAGTTGGCAGCATATTGTATATGACGGCGCAGGTAGTATATACAGATCCCCCGCTTCTCGGTGCTCCTGGAGAGAGCTTTGATGATAGCAACGATTACACAAGAGTGCAGATCCGGGTCGACACCAAAGTGAGAGATGTCGAGCATGGACACTCTAAGCCCACAGGCCAATTCAACTACACGTTCAATGGTACGTTTTCGTCAAACTAGTCGGTGTTGCATCACACTAACACACTGATTAGTACCCAAGAACATTAGAGTGATGCCAAGGACATACCAGGAATTCATGTACTATCTCGAAGCACGCCGACGAGCGGAGCAAGTCAGGCGCACTCTGGATGAGGGTGTCAGCGTCAGTCCGAAGAGAGCGGAAGAGTCTCTCACCGAGTGATTATGGCTCTTGTCTTAAGCTCGGTTGGTACCGAGTGCGTTGCGTTGTACGAATCACTAAGTGTAGGGTAGCAAAGTACATAAACATTTCCATTTGTCGTCTACAATATACGTTTGGACCAGGTTACGATGCGCTAAAGTTGCGACCAAACTAAAACGCTTTCCGAGATATTCGAAAACACTGGTCGACATGCTCTATCAAGACGAGTATTAAAAGCTCGCGATATTGATAACGTCCGCGCGCGCCCTTCTTCATCAGGTTGTAGACTTGAACGCCGCAATATGCAGGTGAACCAGCATCGAAACAAAACGAAGTTGTATAGAAGCCACTCTTTGTTCCCAGGAGCATGACCGACAAAAGCGGTGAGCTGCCGTCCACCCCAAATTCGCAAAAGTGAGGCTGACATGGCGCCGTAGCGATGATGCGATTCGTCCGGGGAACCTGCCGTTCACTACCGTGCATTATCCAGCTTTCTGCAGTTTCGACAGCAATTGCACACCGACTTCTAGCACCACCAGCTCCTAGCTCCTACTGAACGACCTTTGGTTTGCCAATCTATTCCACACCCATTCATTGGTAGCTACGCTGCACCGCTCGCTCCCTCACCACTCATCAAGCTGAAATTCGAGCGACACATCTTCGGAGCAATCGTTGCAGTAATAGTTTGAGAAGCCACCGCATTTAACGGTAGGATTCTTGCACATATCGATACTCCAGGCATCGTATGAGTAGCCAGAGAGTAGGCGTGAGGAGCAGATTTCGATCGAGTTGGCCCAGATGTAGTAGTCGTGGTTACAGTAGTACCAGGAGTAGGTGTAGGAGCACATTATGAGGTTCTATCGAGGGAAAGTCTCGACGGCGGGTTTGGCTTTCTTTGTGGGGTAAAAAAGTGTAGTAGAGAAGGATTGATGTGAAGATATACGAAGGCTGGTTTGGATGTACTGGACTATTTATCAGCTATCTGACCGCTTCTCATCATCAGTGTGCATATGTAAATCCCATGTGCCTGAGCCGTTTGCCGTGCATTGCATATAGTTCAGACCTCCCTCGTAATGACACGTAAAGAGCCGAGGATTGGCGAGGCTAATATGATGTTGGCAGCGGCTGGGGATGGTTGGACAAACTCACGTTGGCTTGAAATGTCCCTTAGCAACTCTATCGTGCGGTTGTGCGTCTAATGTCTATGAGATGGGACGAGTGCCAGATATAAGCGTACAAATAATGTTATGCCAGCTTAATTATCCTTCAGTCCGCATCTTTGACTCAGATATTGTCTCTCGAGGTTTGACCTTGTATACCCGCCGAGGAGGCTCCGTTATCTTCCCCGGATTAGTTGCTCCACCGCTGATAAGACACGCGGGACCTATTGCTCCCTACATAGAACCGGTGTAGGGTACGCAGTCTGCCAACACTGGTCCTGGACAATGGACGATACGGTACTTAGCCAGAGATAAGCTCTTGCATCTGGAGTAATTCTAGACACTCTATCCACATTGTAAAGGGGCGCTGCGAGGCGCTGCTAAATCCCGACCTCGGTCAGGCACAACAGGACCCTGCATGAACTAGCGCATGAGGTAGATGCAGGGGTCCAATCTAGCGTTTTTCCACGGTGAAAGGAGCACGAGAGCTGAACAGTCGGTTCTCTGTAGTCGGCAGCTGAGCCTACGCTGCAGGAATAAAACGCCTCAATAAATCTCACGATCCGCTTCACTACAGCTATACTGCATCCCCTTTTCCCTTGCATATCCTCCATCTCCCGTGCGCTCGCCGAGGCTGACCTCCCAAATTCGGCAGAACAACGCTGCCCGGCGCCGACCACGCCCCGACATCACACAAAGTCGGCAGCACATCTGAAGGGCCGCGCAGACGGCGAAGGAGAACGTCCGAGAAAATCGGGCAATCAACCCCGCAATGCCGAACGGTTCCGACGGTTATTGTACGAGTTTCCTGTTGTGGCAGGTTGATGTGGAGGGTTCGGAGAGGTGGGGCGGAGGTTCGGTGGGTGGGTGTCCGATACTTGGCCGAAGAGGGTGAGTGCAGGTGGAGATGATGTGAGCAGTGAGTGGGTTATCAAAGTTGCAGTTTGGATCTATGGTTGATGTTTGAAGATTGGAGTTGTCTTGATTTGTGAGAAGATGCAACATTAAGGCCTTGCTAATCACTTTGTTATTGGAGACTATGATAATAGGTTCTGCTAAATGAATGTAAGCTGCTCGAGTGAAGGTGTCTCTTTCTCCCAGAAGTCTCTCATACTACACTTATAGCTCTCGCACCTTGTTACAATGCCATCTACCCAAGAGCAATGCGATTACACACATCACTGGGTTCGCCGGAGTAATATACAACTTCCGTTATCCGGTCGACTATAACAGCTTTTGTCGTAATCCTATATGACCCGACCGCTTTGAAATGATATGGTGGTTTCGTATCAATTTTTTGCAGATTTAGACGCAGCAGATTTCGTGCTTTCATTCCTGTATTGATCCAGTCAATGGACCAGCTTGGTGTTACGCTTTCCTCGCTAGCTAGCCCACAGAACACCAAGATCGAGGAACCGTATTGCTGGAGAAGTTATAAAGTGAGCTGTGTAAATGGTGCAGTGTACGGAACGGAGTACTCAATCTTGATAGCATCTCGATCCATAGCAGTCATCAAACCAAGTAAGGAGTATACACGATCATACAGAATCGTTGTATGCAAGCGTGCATCATTATACGTATGGAATAGACAAGAAACACCAGTCCCGCCGGAATCCAAGAACTCAGCGCACATGATCGCCACTGTCGGTAGTGGCAGTCTGAACAATCCAAAGACGGATAAAATAAAGCCTCTGCGTAAGAAGCGCAATGTAACCAACAAAAATATCACAGGCTTCGATACAAAGTGTTCAATGAACCCTTTCAGACAATTGCGACTTTTGCTCGAAAGCCATCTCGAGATTCGATGGACTGTATACGCTCTGGATATGTAGAGAGCGGCCGATCCGGGCAAACTCTCTCATACTTTGCATCGCCATCTTATTCGTGTCATCTTCTTTCCCAAGACATGCTACGACCCATGTAGCCATCTCAAAGATTTTCGACGCCAGGCTGTAAGATACCTCGTACCTGAGGCGCAGCGCAGCCTCGTCCTACTGAGGCACATCTCATGCTATGATGCGCTTCATAGGTCATTGCATGCAGGTGGCGCATGTCTTGCATTACATGCAATATTACTGTAGCATGAAATTCACTGGAGTTCAGCTCAACCTCGCATCGACAGCTGGAAACAGGCGCCAACGCGTTTGCGAAGCTTCCATGTTAGTACCTCTCCAATAAAAACATACACAAACCAAACCGGAACATGGATTCGACACGGACATGCGAGTTCGGTATCACAGAAACGTAGCAGAGAAACAAGCAGCGCAACGAAGCGTCGCATCCCCACACCACCAGCAGATCAGCAGCGTGCTAACCCCATCCGCCCTACCCGAAACCGGCACCACCATCTAATCAGATTTTTCGATAACTACCACCACCACCAACAACACCACGATATTCAGGGTCCTCTTGGCCCAAAATGCCAACAACAACCATCCCTAAAACCCGCACAATCCCCCTCATCTACCTAACCTCCTTCCTCTTCCTCTTCGGCGAAACACTGCAACCCGCGCCGCGCATTTCAATCTACGAATCCATCATCTGCAACAACCATTATGGGAGCCCCGGAGCCCACGACTGCAAGATTGCGCCCGTGCAGCAGGAACTCGCGTTTCTAGGGGGTATTGAGCGGCTGTCGGTTATCGTGCCGAGTATTCTTGCTATTCCTTTTGCTGCGCTTGCAGACCGTTATGGACATTCGTTTATTCTAGCCGTTGCTGTTTTTGGCGTGTTTCTGGAGGATGGGTGGCCGTTTGTGGTTTGTTGGTTTCCGCATGTGTTTCCTATCAGGTTGATTTGGTTGCATTTCTTGTTTAGCTGTGTGGGCGGTGGGTTTACAGTGGTGGTGACGCTGTTGCATGTTATCATTGCAGATGTGGTTAGTGCGGAGGAGAGGACGAGGATGTTTTTCCGTGCGAGGGCGGCGGGGGTTGGAGCTAGTATCTTGGGGTATTCGGCGAGTGGCGTGTTGATGAGGGTGGATGATTTCTTGCCGTGGGCTGTAGGGTTGGGAAGTCTGGTGCTGGGGACTGTCACTGCGGCAGCCATTCCTAGGACTACAGTGAGGGAGGAAGGCAAGCCAGCTGAAGGTGATAATGAAGCAGAGAGCTGGAGTGTGAGATCTTCAGTCGAGGCTTTGAAAGGCATTGCTTCGCTGCTTGTTGGAAACAAGCAAGTGCTGGCGATGTTACTTCTGGTGTTTGTCTGCCAGCTGGGTTTTGACTCAGTGCCTTTGATGTTGGCCATCTACATCTCGAAACGGTTCGGCTGGACCTTTGCGAATGTAAGTCGTGATCCGTCCAAAGACGAGAGTAGCGCTGTGCTGACTGTCCATCAAACAGGCAAGCTTCCTCAGCTCACTCGAAATGGGTGTCGAATTCCTAGCTCTTGCCGTCCTCCTCCCAGCACTAACTTCCGCTCTACCATCCACCTTCCAACGAGCCAGCACCTTCGCCAAAGACAAAGTCTTCGCCCAATGGAGTCTCGCTGCTCTCGCAATTGGCACCCTCTGTCTTGGTTTGGCCCCTGTCGCAGGCCTGGCCATCGTCGGCATTGTTGTCCTAGCTCTAGGTACTGGACAAGACTCACTGACGCGATCTATGGCGACGGAGATGGTACGTACCAACGATATTAGCACGATGTACTCGGCCATCACTATGCTGCGAGCTATTGGTGGATCTGTCAGCGGGCCTGTTTATGCTTGGCTGTACACCGCTGGATTGACACATCGAGGTGAAGCTTGGTTGGGTTTACCGTATTTGGTCGCTGGGGTACTTTTCGTTTTGGCTCTGAGTATGTTGGTGATGGTGCGGGATCCGGAGAAGAACAAGCTGGCTGCTGATGATGATGAGGCTCGTGAACCTCTGCTCGCATGAAGATGGCTACCAGCAGAAGTGAATTCATAATGGAAAGACGACGCAGCTCACTGCTGCGTTTCGTTAAATCTATCTAAAACCAGTACAACGCTATGCAAGTCTAAACGCACGCTCAACGCCAGAATGCGCATTACCCAACTCTTAGCCTGACTCAACATTTCACTAATCTTCTACAATCCGACATTAAATCATCAAAACTGCGACAACAGCGACCACCAACCCAAAGTATGTAGCAGAGGGTGTCAACAGCGCGGTTGCCAGAGATGTGGCCTTGCCGCAGCATTCGCGGTCGTATGTAACGTTATTTGCGCGGGCGGCAACCTCGAAAACGGATCCGTTGATAGGGCCTTCGTTGTAGAAGTCGACGATAAGAAAGTTTGGTGGACGGCTCCAGTCAGCTGTTGAGTCATTGTTAGCAGCGCTTTCAACAATTAACGGAAGAGAAGGGGGACTTACAGGTGCACTGGTTAGCCATCAGTCCAAGGCTACCTGGTCCCTCAAGACCATTGGTGGTGTTTGTGGCTGCAACGTTGGGTACCAACAAACTCAGGCCTGCAATGGCAATTTCGACGTTCAAGTTGTGGTTCGCTATGTACAGCAAATCTCTCGCCTTCTCGTCACTGAGGCCGTCCGGGCGTCCAATCGTACAAGGGAAGTTGGTGTCGGTGGGCGAGTAAGGTGTTTCCCACATGTTGTAGAACTCCCACAGCAGGTAGGGCACAGCATCAGTATCGAAATTGTAGTCAATGAATGTCACAACACGCTTCTGCTGGATGAGCATTTGACTCAGGGTTGGCCAATCCTCAAGATTCATCGCGGTCTTAGGAGGCTGGTAGATGTAATCAATCAACCCAGAAGACCTGATGGGAACGTCGAAGTCGGAGGATGTGACAAGAGGGTTGCCATTAGCGTCCTTCTGTTCGTAGTCGTAGTTGCCGAAGATGATTGTTACGACATCGAATGGATGTGCTTCAACCCATGCCACGACCTTCTTCAGGTAGTCCTCGACCGTGCCGGCGTTGAGGAGATCACAAGATGTATGGCAGAAGTAGAGTGTACCGTTGACATAATGCGCTTGGCCCTGTAGCATACGGATTCCGTCGTTCAACTGCTGAGTTACGTCGTATTCCTGGTTACGGCCTACGTTGCGTTCTGTAGTGAAGGGCGAGTTATGGGCAGCGACTTCTGTGATGTTGGAGTATTTCCGGTTGCAGAACTCGACGTAGTTGTTACATGCTTGCGTGTTCTGAGGCAGAGTCGCTGAGCCTGTGCCGGATCCCGTCGGAGTCCTTGTCCTGTTTCCACCGCCGATGTTAATGACGGATCCTTCTGACGATGCAGAAACAGTGGCATTTGCAGATGCAGTGCTTCCAGATGGCGCGCTTGTCAGGGTTGCGAAGGTACTGCCCTCAAAGTCGGAGGGTACTGTAACTGATCCGCCGAACTCGCCGCCGGTGAGCTGCCTCTGGGTGCCAGTCAAGGTAATGACAGATGGGGATGCTGTGGATGCTGAAGATGCCGCGGACGAACTGCTCTGACCCGCAGCAAGGCCTGCAAGCCAAAGTAAGGATAGAGTCGTGCCTCTCATGATCGACGCAGGGTCGAATGTAAATATAGTGGTGAAGACGCAGTAGTATCGATAATGCAAAAGTCCAAAAGTCGTGAAAATTCGTTAGTGTGAAACAAGCACGGTAGTAGCGAGAGGAGGTCGAAGGCGAGCTCAGATCTAGAGGAGCAGGCTCTACCAGAGGAGAAATCAAGTGGCAGCAGGCGGTTGTTGAGGCTCAAGTCTGAGCGCTGCGGCAGTGCTTTTCAAGCCCAAACCTCCTGGATTGATGTGACGTCTTAGCCCCATTTAGAAGCACACTAAGCCCTGCGGCTGCATCACTCCAGCCAACGATCTTCTGGAGCCGCATCAGACTTGCCGACCGTGCCTTTAGCGCTGGCGCAGCTGCGAGTCTGGGCTGCGACGCATTTTGGGGTTGCTGGCAAGTGGGGAGGCTGCGTGTCGGTGGGTTGCAGAGGTGCTCCCTGCGCTTCTGACAGCTGTTGATCCAAATCCCACGTCTGCAAAACATGTATAAAAAAAAATTGCTCATTCAATCGTTATATGTACAAGAAGTGCATCCAATCCATCCTCAATGAGGCTTCCAATAGAGCAGGAAGTGCACGAGTCGCTTCATGCCTGTAACTTCAGATAGTCACGACGATGAGCTTGGGCTGAACAGCTGCTCGAATGTGCTCTTGCCCTCCAATTGCTTGATCTCTCGCTTCAGGACGTCAACGCGATAGTTCTTGAAGGCTTTTTCGATGCGCTCCTTCGCTGCTGGGTCGCTTGTGATGGTCCTTGACGCCGAGGCTGTGCCAGTGATCAAGCCGAGTTCACCACCGAGGAACAGACCGGCGACCGAGAAGAAGAAATATGTCGCAGCATCGCCCCATTTCGAGGGTGCGAGCTGAGCGGAGATATCAGGGATGGGCTCTGCAGCACGGGTCAGTTGATGGTCGACAACCGTTCTCCAGGCGGCACTCACCAGCTCGGCCGTCAGCAAAGCGAACCTCGACAGGCTTCTCCATGGCCCTGAATGCCTTGAAGTATGCTACGCGCATGTTGCGCAGTCGAAGCGCGGCGAACACACCAAGACCGAGGCCGGCCAGAGAGGCGACCGTTGCGTGAGTGCCAACTTTCTTAGCTGCGCTCTTCAAGAGATCCTGGTCCTGCTGGTTCAAGCTGGGGTCTGTTAGACACGTCCTTTTGAAGGCTACAGTGCAGTACACACTCATGGTTGATGTGGTCCTCCGCGAGCTGAGCGAGCTCCTTGCTACGACCAGTACGGAATGCGGCCAATGATTCAGACATGGTATCGGCGTGTTTGTGCGATGAGTTTGAGAACTTCGATGAGCAATAGCTTGAGGTTTTGCGTGGAAGCTTGACAGATGCGCTTTGTAGCTTCGAACTTTCGCGTAGCAGTGACATCATGTCAACGGCATCTCACGGGGTCTAGCTCGACTGGGACTGCACACGCGAGCTGGAACCATCACCTCTCCACATCAACCATAAACATGATCGTCTTTCTAGCATCACCGCACTCGAGGGAGGCTCTCTATCAGCCTATGAGCTGCGAATGATTCTGAAATCATCGTTTGAACATGTTGACTTGGCGAGGCTACGATAGGCTTCCTGCACCTGAAGATTCGCTGAGGTATTGACAATCATCATCCTGACATGCATTTGTAGGCTCTTGGGAACAAAAAAGTATCTTATACTTATCGTCGCTGTGTTCTGAATCTCTAATCGTCTAGCGATAGACCCAGACTGTTGTTTTTCAAGATAGTCCGCGTCTCTTCTTTCTACTTCTCATCAAAGCCATCGTACCAGATTGCTGTCAGCACGTTGCAAAGAGCTTATTTCGACCTTTAAGCATCCATCACTCCCCGGCCGTCGTATCGCTACCACAGTTGTGGCGCGTTCTTTACGCTACCAGCGATCAACCACAGGCACGTTCTTCATACCAAGAGTGTCCGGAGAATTTCCCACCACATCACCTGTCACCTCATCCGAGCTTTTCTTCTCTCATAAAATCTCCGGCATACATGCATGGACCGATCCCGTCCCCGTACCCCAGCCCCTGCTTAATTACACGTTGTTTCGTTTCCCTCGTGGTCGCCAAGACGTTGTTTCATAGGCCTGTCAAGGTTGTTTCCAAGATACCACTGCCAAGCTCCTGCCGTTGATGTCGAACGACAATGGCCTTGCGTTGATGCATTGTATGCATATTGGAATACGAAAGTAACGCCAAGAGGAATGTCGATATGAGCGCTATAAGATCCTTAGAGACCCTCTGCAATATGGACTCTATCATCTCTCTTTTCTACACTCGTTCATACATTCACTTCTTTCAAAATGGGTAAAGGGCAGGCTCTTTCCATGCTTCTTACGCAATTCGCTTTCCTGGCCTCAGCTGCCCCCCATGCCCATCCCCACGGATCTCGCACACTCGCTGCCCGCGCTGATGTAGCAGCTCCCGCTGAATACACCTCCAACCCATCCATTGGCGGTGGGGGCTCTGAATTTGGCGAATCAGCTCACTTCCGAGTCCAGGGTTCGCCGTCCTCTGCCAAAACCAAGACGACCCTCCAGCACCTTGAGGCAGCCCATTCCTGCTTCGTCGAGACACTCGGCTGGCGCACCCCGGGTCTATCGTTCAACACTGGCGGCATCGGCAAGGAAGTCGGGCCCTGGTACAAGCTGAACGTCTACAGCAAGCAAGCTTCCGACATGCCCGGCGCCGCAGGCGTACAAGGCACAGACATGGACGCCGGGCTCGCATACCTCGACGTGGTAGACGAATTCCTCGACAACCCCACCGTCACCGTGCACGAGTACGGGCACTCGATGCACCTCAGCGAGAAGAACTGGATCAACCAAGGCAACACGGGCGCCTGGTGGGAACCCATTGCCAACTTCATCGCCGACACGTACCTCTCCACACCCACGTGCAACGCCGCGCGCGCCGCCGCGGGTCTCTCCCCCACCGAAGCCGCCTCAGAAATCGCACTCCAGAAAATCATCCCAGACAGCTACCAAGTCCTCGTGGACGGGACCCCCTCCGGGACCCCCAGCGCAAACTACTACGAATCCTGGCCCTTCCTCGCCTACCTCACCAACAACCCCTCCCAGACCCCCGGGCTGGGAAACGACACTCTCCTCCGCATGATCCGCGAGTATCCCGCAGACTCCAACGAAACGCCCCTGCACACGCTAGAGCGCCTGCTGGCCGCAGCAGGAAACACCACCGTGCAGCAAGTAGTGGGCAGTTACTGGGCACACATGGCGTTTGTGGATATCGGCCACGCAAAAGCACACGAAGCGTTCGTTGCGCAGCGCGATACTCTGACATACGATAATCTCGATGGCGCGAATGGAGAGTATACGGTTAAATCTGCGCGTGCGCCGCGCTACATGGGCGCCAATATCATCCCGCTCACGCCCACGGGGTCTAGTATCTCTGTGGCGATTTCGAGCGAGGATAAGGGATACACTGCTACGCTTGTCGTTAGCAGCAGTAGCAGTGGTGGCAGTGCGGAGGGAAAAGTGCGGTACAAGGAGGTGGTGGGTGGAGAGGGGAGTGTGGAGGTTGCTGAGGGTGAAGAGGCGGCGTTGGTGGTTGCGCGGACGCCCGAGTTGGCGCAGTATGATGCGTTTAAGATTCCTGAGGCGCTGAATACGGGGTTGGTGTATAGTGTCAAGATCACGGGGGCGACTGTGTGAGAGTTGGATCGAGATGATGGAGAAAGAGGGTTTGAGCTTCATTGTATATGTATATTCCACTTTACTTCAAAAACACGCATATTCCGTCCATTGCTCTACATGGCGTGGACGTTCCACCAACATCTATCGTACACCACAGTGCGAGTCTGCGCACCTCCTTCACCCTCCAACGCCCTATAAACGCCATGCTGTTGATGCTTGATACACGAGTAATGTTTGCGGGACAAGATGGAACGGAACGGGCCTACAACTTAGCCTTGGCCTCTGGTGAAGGAGCACTGGCTTCCTTGTTGAGTGTCACAGAGCCGTTGGCGCTGCCTTCGCCGAAAAAGATGACTTCGACGGTAAGGTCGTCCCTGGTTGAGTTGGTCAGTCAGTGGTCAAAGTTGTGAAAGACATCAACATACCTGTAGCGTCTCGAGAATGGACTTGGCAGCGTAAGCAGCGCGCTCAGCTGGTCCTGGTCCTTGCCACCAAGAGCATTGCGCACAAGATGAGTGGCGACGTTCTTGTCTTCGACGACGAAGCGCTCGTTCAGGTTGGTCTTTGTGCCCCACTGCTGCTGGCGAATGGGAGCACGCTGGCCTGCGCCGGCACCGTTGTCTTTCTGGTCAATGGGCAGTTGCTTGTCTGAAGACCACCAGCTCTTCAGCCAGGACTGTGTCTGGGCGTTTCCGCCGTTGACGCTGCCTTGGGTGTCGAGCCATTGGCCGACGAGACCGACGACTTCCTCATTGGTGAGCATCTCCCACAGTCCGTCGGTGGCCATGACGACAAAGTCGCCCTTGTCGGGCTCGACCTTTGTGGTGGTGATGATGGGTTCGGCAGTGACGTAGGGAGGAGTCTTCAAGAGCGACGACGGCGAGCGGGCAAAGTACGACTTCTTCAACTCAGCATTGGTCTCGAGAGACCACTTGTACGAGGCATCGCCAAAAGCACGCGAGGGCTCCAGTCCGCCAAGAATGCGGCCGTTCCTAACCACGTTGGGCTCGCCGGGGTGCTCCTTGCGCAGTCGCTCTGCCTCGCTGGTGGTGCCTCCGGTCTGGTCTTCAGACAGCGGCGTGGCAGTCCACTTGCCGTTGGGGCCCCTACGGCCCAGGACGGCGCGGGAGTCACCAGTGCAGGCAACACGGAGGAGCTTGGAGCGGCTGTCGTAGAAGGAAAGGAGGGCGCATGATCCAGACAGGGCGGGGGCCAGCAGCTCAGCAGCGGCAATCTTGGACTTGGCGACCTTGACCTTCTTGACCGACTCGTGGACGATTTCGTTGTCGAGCAGGACAAAGCCCGTCTTGATGGCGCGGTCGATGGCGTCGGGGGTGGGGACGTGCAGGGCGGGGTCTTCGAGGGCCGACTTGTAGGTGGTGTTGAGCTCGCGTGCGACGTAGGAGATGAGCGTCTGGCGGAGCTTGGCCGAGGTGACCCAGCCGCTGTGTCCGTCGAAGACGCCCCAGAACATCCAGTCGCTGGCGGCGGCGCCGTTGTCGGTGGCAGCCAGGTTGGAGGGCACCTCGATGATCTTCTCGGCGTGGTCGTCTTCTATGGGAGAGTTGGAGGGGACTGCAGTGAGACATGGTTAGTGGGTGACGGGTGCAGTGTCTTGCGCCAAGAGGGCTTACTCTGGACGACGTCGTAGCGCACGACGCCCTGGCCGCGGCCGACCAGCCACGACTCCTCGTTCTTGCGCAGCTTGGCCGTGGCCTGGTCCGGGTCCAGCATCTCGACGACGCGGCGGCCGTGCTCGTCTGTGTCCTTTGAGATGGGGCCGGATCCCGTGATGGTGCCCGTGTACAGCTCGCCCTGGCCGACGACGAGGGCCTTGCGGGTGGGCTCGCTGGCGGCCTGGGTGCTGAGGGACTGGCTCTGGGCGTGGGCGTGGGCGTGGGCAATGGGCGAGGCGTGCGTGGCGGCGGTCGACTGGTTGCCGTTGTAAGCATAGAACGCACCCGAGGCGACGGCGGCAGCTACCAGCGCACCCGTGATGGCGCGGAACTGCATCGACGACGTGAGCACCGTGGGCGACAGCGATGCACGTGACCGGGCGTGGACGAGGTGGTGGTTATGGTGGTGGTGGTGGTGGAGGCCGCGGTGTGCCAGCCCACTACTTGCACTGCTCGGCGCGCCAAAGGCAACGCGGGTGCGCGCCGCCAGCTTGCGCAGACACGGCCGGCGGACAGAGCGCGCTGCTTGGAAGGCCGCCCGACGCATTGCGAGAGAGGCAGTGGCTGGAGACGGGGGGTGTCGAGCGAGCGTGCGTGGTGGCGACTGACAGACGACGCTGCAGCCCTGTGTACCCGTCGCCCGTCGTCGCTGATGGCGTCTGATCCGAGCCACCGCCGCCAATCAGATGCTGCGCCAAACAGCTCTCCACCACCACCACACACGACGACGTCATAACGTGAACCGCCACAAACTGAAAAGTCGGCAACCGGACGGCACTCCAACATCACCAACATGTCGTCACGTGCACTGAGGCGAGCCCAGAAAGAGCAGCAAGAGAGGGAACTGCAGGAGAAGCTCGCCCAGCTGGAGCACCAAGATGAAGAAGAGTCAGAAGAGGAAGTCGCGCCAAAACCACAGCCAAAGCCGAGTTTGTTCGCCATGCTAGGAGACGCAGGCGATGATCAAGATGACGACGACGACGAGGATGACGACGACCAGGACGAGCCACCACCCAAGCCTGTCGTAGAAAGCACTCCAGCACCAAACCCCTCCAAGAAGAGCAAGAAGAAGAAAAAGAAGGCCAAGGCCAAGAGCAAGACAGCCACGCCACAGAGAGACGCTGCAGACACTGGCCTAGATGAGATTGACCAGGCGCTGCTCGCCCTCAAAGTCACCTCCAGCGGGAAGAAGGCCACCGAAGAAGACCTCACGCCAGCCATCAGTGAAGAGACCCAGCAGCTCTTCTCCGCCCTGGCCATCGACACCCAACACCTGCATGCCGCCAACGAGATGAAGAAGCTCTTCGGCCGCACAGCTCTCCAACACGCCGACGACGATGAGCCTCGCCAACGCCAACCACGAGGCATCGCCGCTCAAGTCGCCGGCCGCAACCAGGCAGGCGCCCGTCTCACCGGCCTCAGTCTCCGCCGCAACATCTTCATCACCGGCAAGGAAGAATGGCCGCGCGCCACCTCTGGCGGCCTGGGCATGGAGATTGTCTCCAAAAACCACGACGGCTCCACCGAGTACCGCTTCGTGCACAGCACCACCTACCAGGAGACCCAGCGCCAGTTCCAAGTCTGCGTTGCCTCCATGGATCCCGAGCGCATGGTCGCCCTCCTACACACCAACCCCTACCACATCAGCACCCTCCTCCAAGTCAGCGAAATCGCAAAGCAGCAGCGCGACAACGCAACAGCTTCTGACCTCCTCGAGCGCGCCCTCTTCACCTTCGGCCGCTCGCTACACTCGTCCTTCTCCGCCGCCCTAGCAGCAGGAAAAGCCCGCCTCTCCTTCTCCCGCCCAGAGAACCGCGAGTTCTTCCTCGCCATCTGGCGCTACATTGGCACCCTCGGCGTCCGCGCAACCTGGCGCACAGCCCTAGAATGGGCGCGCCTCCTGCTCTCTCTCAGCCCAGAATCCGACCCTTACTGCATCCGCCTCCTCATCGACCAACTCTGCCTCCGCGCCCGCGAACCCTCCCTCCTGCTCTCCCTCACAACCTGCGACACCCTCGAACGCGCCTGGAAAATCCCGCCCAACCTCGCCTTCTCCACCGCCCTCGCCCACCTGCGCCTCAAAGAACCACTAAAAGCCCGCTCCGCGCTCTCCAACGCCGTAAAAGAATACCCCTGGCTAGCAGCCCGTCTCTGCAAAGACCTCGACATCTCGCCCATCCCCCAGCCCGTATGGGGCCTCGAACCCACCAACACGTTCCAAGAGCTCCTCACCTCTCTGTACGTCCCGCGCGCCAAAGATCTATGGAACAGCACTGAAGGCACATCTCTCTTGGTGGAAACATGCTACACAGTGCCCACGCCTCTCTCGGCAGGAGAAGCTCCCTACTGGCTCGCTCCCATCCCAGAGCTACATCTCGGCCGCCACGTCATCCTCTCCGAAGACCAGTCTCTCATTGCGCTGCTCGACACCCCCGTGAAAGAGAAATACACTAGTGTCTCTGACCCCCTCCCTCCAACCGATAACCTTACTTCCTACAATTCATCCCCCCACGCCTCCTCCTCCCGCACAAGTCAAGACCCGGAACTCGAGCGCGCAACGCTACTCAGCACTCTTGATTCGCTGCGCCAGTACTTTCAGAGCATCGACATTGAGGGGTTGGTAGGTGGCGGACTAACGGAGGAGAATCTGGTGAATGCGTTGAGGGAGGGAGGTAGTAGTTTGGATGAGTTTCGGCGGAATAGTGAGAGGTTCCAGGTGGTGAGGGCAAGGTTGCAGGATGTGGGTGTGCAGGTCGTGTTTGAGAGGCAGGAGGGGGAGGGGGAAGGGGAGAGTGACGACGAGTAAAACAGCATAGATGTAGATGTAGATTGTACATGAATCACAAAAAAAAGATTAATATTCACCCATTTCTATCTCCTTGACAACCATCACGAGAAAAGCATGGAAGGAAAGGGTATTATCATACACACATTCACCCCAGGAGGTAAAAAAAAAATACACAACTCACTCCCGAATACTAGGACTAACGCTCAAACTCCTCTGCCGACTCACACTCTCCAAAACATTCGCCGTCCCTGCCCGCTCCTCATACAACTTTCTCAAATCCTCCACACTCGCCTTTTTCAAATTGAGCTTCTTAGGCGCCAACCGCTCCTGCGGCTCCGTCTTGTTTCTATTCGTCTGCTCGAGACTGGGCATCCGTCTCAGGAGTCCAGGACTCACGGCTCTGGGTTTCGTAGTCGTGGGCACAGGAAGGCTGGTGGATTTGGAGGGCGGGCGGCCCGTTAACGGGTGTCGTGTTGCTGTTGTGGATGGTGGTGGTGGGTATACGGGGCGAGCGAGGCCTGTGATTTGGGGCGTGTAGCTATTGAATGGCACGCTGGGACGACGGGGTTCCGTCGCCGACGCGGGTTTAGCATCAAGTGCTGTAGGCGAGAATGTAGTGGCAGGCGACGTGGTCTCGCTCTGTGTGTGCGACGACGGACTCATCCACCGCTTTACATCGCCCTTTGTGTTGATGCCCGGCAAGTCTGCTAGTCCTGGTAGCGCCTGACCTTGGGGAAAGAACCGATCGAGTCCGTACTCGGAGAAGGAGCGCGCTTCGTCCTGCTTCACGACAGATTTCTCCGCGTTGTCAACCTGCGCTGGGGTCAGGGCTTTCCTCTTAGGGAGAATGATTTGAGGAGCAGGAGCAGGAGCAGCAGAGAGCTTCGCTTCCTGTGCAGCAGACGTAGAAGCAAGGATAGGAACTTGGACTGTCGTACCAGACTTCTTTTCATCAGGGTGCGTTGCCCGTGGTGCTGGGTCAAACTCGTTGCGTCGCGGGGAGAAGCCGTCCGTCGTGGCTGCCATCGTGATGGGTGACTCGGCAATATCGTCAGGCGCATCGGAGATGACTGTCGAGTATCGTGGCGGTACTGCTAAAGGTGGAGCAGGTTTCCTCACAACAGAGTCGCCCGACGACTTGGTTGAAGGTACACGTGATCGCGGCGGCAGAGGAGGAGGCTTCGTTGCAGACGAGGTAGCCTGACGATAAGCATCTGTATACGGCTCGGGTGCCTTTTCGTTGTCCTCTAATGTGATGCCGCTCATCTGCTCATCAATCGAGTCTCTGCTATCCCCTCTCTGAACCTCCACTGGATCCTCCCATTCACTCATATCTGCGGGTAATTTCAGCGCCTCCCTGAAGGCGCTCGCCTCTTGGCCACACGCTTCTCGTAAGCCATGGTCCCACATGTCGACGGCGTGTGTGAATATTCTCCTGATGATTGAAGACATCTTGGCGTCCTCAATCTGATCCGGCCCACACAGCAACGCCGGTGCAAAGCACACAGCCAAGTTCTCTGCCGTCATCTTGTTCTGCTCTTGATGTGCTGCCACGGCATCGAGAAGCGGCAAGAGGTGCCTAACCACAATCTCTCTTGAGATGGCTGGCAGAAATGACCATTCGGAGCTGGGCGAAAACAGGTCACGAAGCTGTTCGAGATCAGGCACTTGCTGCGAGTCGCCAAATAGCCGTTTCAAGTCACGGTACGACTCCGAGGGAAAGATGGGCGGTCGCAGACTTGAGTACCACGCTTTGATGAGTGCAGCTGCCATGAATACCGAGTAAGAGTCTTTGGGATCTACCTCGGTAAGGATTTCGTCTTGATGTTCTGCCTCGGGGTATGCTGGTACTGGAAGCGTTACGCCGTTGTCTTTCCACACAATATACCTTTGGCCACGGTCGTATGCCTCTTTGAGGACCTCTCGCAGCTTGGAGTGTGCAGGAATGCGAAACAGCCCCTCAGAGGTGATGTTCTCTTCCATGAGCAGGAAGCTGGTTGCTTCTCTCAGCACGCGTGGGAAGCGTGTGGTGCCCTTGCTGGTGTTGGGAAAGGGGTTGCGCGCCGCAAAGGCACGACGGCCGCTGGCGTAGGGCGCGAAGATGTCATCTGAGATGCGGCGGTCGGTGAGGTACGTCGAGGGCGGAATCAGGAGGTTCTCGATGGGAATGTAGAGGGCAAGATTGGTCAGGCTGGAAGCTGTAGAGGAATGGTCAGTCTGGGCGTGGGTCGTGCAGAGAGAGCACAGTCCGGGGCATACCGTGGTAGATCTTCCTCCTAAATTTGGGGCTCACAATGGTGGAGAAGATCTCAGTCAAGATGCGCACCCACGCCTTCTCGTGCACAATGTAGAGCCGCTGCAGCCTCTTCCGCATGGCGCGCGACAGCACGTGGTACGCCTGCAGAAACCACCCCCAGCCCGGCCTGTGCTTCTTGGATGTGACAGACCCATCGCCGTCGCCGGCGAAGAAGACAACCTCGTACTCGTTTCCCTTCAGCAGGTCGTCTTCCTCAGGCAGGCGCGCAAGCACGTAGGGCAGGAGCGCATCAAAGTCGGTCTCGTGCGTGTCTGGCAGGGCAGCGGCGTTAAGGATGAACACAGGCCTGCCTTCCTTGGATGGAATGGGGCTGCGGTAGAGGATCGAGGCGGCAGCTCTGGCCAGGTCGACTGAATAATCTGAGCTCTGGCGTGGTGGAGGGACAGCGGAGAGCGACGAACTGCGAAGGCGGTTTGCGAGATGTGCACGCATGCCGCTCATGGCGACGGACCAGGACACAAAGTCGCCAGTCTAGACGTGGGTAATCCGCACGTAGTCTTTGTATAGTAACCCGTAGATGGTTGCGGAGATCTCACACGTGCAGGTGCGGCTGAAGAAGGAGCAATGGAGGGGCTGATATCCGTAAACAAACGAACGTCACTTCCGTCTGGGAACAGGAGAAGGAGCAAGCCACACTTCTGCTGCCCTTCGGCGCTTTTAAGCGAACGGCCGCCGCTCGTCATCTGGACGTGGCTGCGCTTGATTCGACTTCACTTTGCTTCTTGCCCTTGGTTCAAGACAGCTTACGTATCCCGCGCAGCTGATCCCACGGTTCCAAGTTTGTTCCACCCATCGCCGCCTGTCAAACCCACTCGAGAGTTTGACAGGGTAGGGCTACCATGTCGAGAACAAGCTCATGGCGTCACGGCAAGACATTCCAAAAAATCCCGACAGTACACGAACCTACGCACCGTCAACTCAGAGACAAAGTGCAGCTGAGACACCAGTTGTTGTTCGGAACGAATTGAATGCTATGAAATTATTGGCTCTTGAGCGCCCCAACACCCAACACCAGTCCATGTATATGCTTGGCCTCCTATGACCTACGAGCGCCCCCACACCAGAAGAGATGTAAATTCCAGCCCTAGCTTCGACACACTCGAACCCGCCTCGTGAGAAAACAAGCCACCCAAACTACCGGAAACTGCCGTTAATGCATATCATCATCTGCATGCTCCAACGCTGCCATATCGGACCTGAAACTATGCATCATTGCTGCGCCTAAGCGCTGCCGCTGAGGGTATCGAACATTTACGAGAAAAGCGAACTTTTTACCACAGACAAACGAGCCTGTGGATTAAGCAGGCGTTTGTCAACTCATCTGGTTCGAATTTCCACCTCCGTTGTTCCACCACGCAGGATCGAAGTCTTCCTGCGTCTGCCCATGCTGATTGTTATGACCACTGCGCTGGTATGACACAGGGTATGCTGCACTTCCTTGAGCAGATTCATAGCCGCTCGTCGCATTTCCCCCGTATCCGTTTACAGCACTCTGCTGCCAGTCTTCGTTGATCTTGAAACCGTCACGCCCCAGTCGGTCACCCATATCCCCCGCGTGCAGAACACTATCCAGACCCATGGGACTAATCTGTTGGTAGTTGACTCGTGGAAGGATGGGCGCCGGGATCCCAGCTAGAGGCGTCCAGAACATGGCGTCGGCTGCATCCGTGGTCGCTGCGCTTGTTGTGGGTGTTGTCATCGAGGACATGGACCCTGGGTAAGTGTATGAATTTATCGGCACCTCCGTACTGAACGTGGTCTGAGTGGGTGTCTGTGACGATAGCGGTGACCCAATATGCTGGGTCGCAACCACTGATCCAGGCTGTGAGCCGGCATGCGTATTGCCTTGCATGTTCCTGTTCGCAAACATCGACAAACTGCCTCTCCTGTGAGGCTCCGTAACCTGGTATCCACCCGAGCCCATACGATTAACAAGTGTCGTCGTGTTTGGAGCCACTAGTAGGGGATCGGCTGGCGGACTGGCTGTTCCTCGAGGCTTGTTTGTGTTGTTCGAAGGTACGAGCATGGAGTCCTTGAGTTCTTCCGGCCAAGGCAGATTCCATGTCTTCGCTAGAGTGTATATAATTCGAAAGCTCCTAGCTCCAAAGTAATGGCATTCATGGAGAGCTTCCAGACCTTGCAGCGCCTCCACGAGGTTTTGGCGTGAGGTCCGATTGTCTTTTGAGTAAAGAAGGTGTACTACGCCAACGGAGAGCAGTATATGCGGGATAGCGAGATGAGCTGTACGGTAATCGTACATGGAACGGTAGAGTCTAGAGAGCTCCGAGACTTTGTTGGCCGCTTCGATGCATTTATCGCGAGGGTGTACGTCCGAGTGTATGAGATCGACTTTCAACATTGGACGGAATAGGTGAACTATTACAGTCCAGTAAAGCATACTAGTGAAGGTCAGTATCTGTTGGACGTTGGCAAGCTACATGTGACATACTGCAGAGTGAGTGTATGAGGCTCAGGTGACCTTCCTTCGAGGTGCATTATGGGCGGCAATCTCCGATACCAAGCCTGGTACTTGTTGTACTGCTCTAAAAGTTTACTGCTTGTGAGCCGCTCCTTCGGTGCAAAGAACATATGATTGTTGTCGTTGATGAGTTCTGAAAGCACAGAAAATTCCTGGAGAAACATGCGCGTGGTAATGACTCTAGCGTTCCCGTAGGTTGCTCCTGGGAGCCCGTTGGACTCCTCGAGGATCGGTTTCTCGAGTGTGATGGCTGCGCGGGGCAATTGTGCAATTCGACCAGTGACTATGGACCATACCCTGTTCAAGGTTAGAATTTCTCTCTGACAAAACATCGGACAAAACTTACGAGTCAACTGTGAAGCAGCCCCAAAAAGTCACCTTCCGGATCTCAATCTCACTCGGGGTCAGCCCAAGAGCCGGACTTGCGCTGTTGTTGATATGAAGACCCAACTCGACGCACATCCGGAGGCACCTTCCAATGTAGCCAAACCCTGAACTGTCACGACCAGTACTAGGCTCACGCATCGACATCAGGCAGAGTGCTTGTGTCGTTGTCAAACTAGGCGATTGATCTTCGTGCAGCAACCTCTTTGCCTCTGCAAAGAAGTGGTCGCCCGCTGAGCGGAAGTTTGCGGGGTCTGTTCGTCCAGCAGGTTCGTCTGTCAAATGACACGCGTACGCGCATATAGCGTTAACAAGTAGAGACGAGCAGTACTTGTTGCGTCCTTCGTTGAAGTCCTTGTAGAAGCTCTCGCGGCTGAAGATGATGTAGAACGGGTGGCTCCATGTGAAGTAGAGGGTCAGAAGTCGGTTGACGAATGCTAGATCATCAGTCACTGTCGTCCAGGTTGTCCCTCGGCGCTGCACATCAACATTGTGCAGTCGAGCCAGGCCTCCGCCATAGTCTTCGTCCTCAGCGACCAGGCCCAGGCTGGCAGAAGTGCCAAAGTGTCTGCTCTGTCCTGTTAGGGTGACTGATGGTTTGCCTAGGAGGACGCTCAAATCTGACTCGAGGCTCTGTACATCGAATGGAGACGGTGGCTGGGGCAGCGCAACAGTGTTGCGCCATGAGTTTGCAATGGCGGCGAGGTCAGCCTTTGGATCTGTTCGGATTTGCTGGATGAGTTCGAGCACTTGCTCCTCTGGGAGCGTTCGGATGGAGTGGATGATAGAATCTGCCGCCAGTGCATCTCCTGTGTGGGACACGCCAGCAACGGCAGCCTCGCGCTTGGTGCCTGCAGAGGCCGCGGACGCAGATGCCTTGGACCTGCGACTCTCGCCCTCGGCATCGTAGTGACAAGGTGTCTTGTAAACAGCAGTGCATGTCGCGCAGAACGGCGTCGCGCCGTCGCACTGGAGAATGATCATCAGCACCTATCCGGGCCTTTTTGATTGACTCGAGATCAGACCAGCTGTCCATGTCTAGTCGGCACAGCAGGCCAAACCGCAGTCCGCGGAGGCAGTTCCCTCACCATCAGCCCACCCCTCCTAGTCTTGTAGCACGTATCTTGGCATGCGAAGAGGCTCACTCACTTTGGACTTGCGCTTGCGACAAGGCACACATGCGGACTGTACGCAGCGTCTCTTGGACCCCTTGGGCTCTCCCTGCTGGGCGTCCCCCTCGTCGGGGTGGGTGGCTGCAGCGCCACGGGCCATAGTTCGGAGTGTGCAGCGAAGAGTGGGAAAGGACTTACGCGCGCTCCGAGGCGGGGGAGTTCAAGTTCTTGACATGCTAAGTCGCCAGCTGGAAATTTGGCGACCAAGTGTTAGCCACTGTCAGTTCTTAACGGCAAGTGCACTCGGATTCGGTAGCTGTGACGTGCCACTGGACTCGACCCGAAGCAACGCGCCTGCTTTAGTCGTCCGGTCCGCAAGACTAAGCAGCGATCAAACTCGGCGCCGGTGGCGGAAGTACCCTCGAGATGCAGGATATGCAAGATGGGCGAGATGGGTAGCGACTATGGTCGGTTCGAATATGCGCGAACTGGACCGGGCTGGGCTGTGAATGGTGCTCGGTCAACTATGCCGAGCGTGAGCAGGCGCAGGCTCGGAGCATGGGATTTAGAGCCCGAGAATCGTAAATTCTTATGGGAATTCGTATCGAGACCAGACATTCCCATGTTTTAGCCGAGCAGTAACCTCCAATACATCAGGATTCAGAGGCCCAGACAGCACCGTTGCCAGGGTGTCATCTCTGTACGGTGGAGGCTCTGTCGGGAACACCGAAGAAATTCTAGTCGTCCTGGTGAACTGGCCCGCCGAGCTGGTAGAGGCCATGCCCCAGAGCGTTCCATCGGCTCCTGGATTGTCGCCTGCCGCACACACGGCGACACACTTGCGGTGGCGAACATCTCTGCTCTTCGATTCTGCGCCGTGTTTCGCCTACCTAGCCTCCGGTGGGCACAGATTGCGCCATGTCGATGCAGTGGCGCTGTCAGTGCAGGTATGAACACATGGTGGATACTGACAGGCGCTGCGCAGACGGACCCTGGACCATGGACGGGGATGCGTGCGAGAGTGCCACCAAGAGAGCAGCGATCTCCAACGTGTCTGCTTGGTTCAAATTTGGTGGGGTAAAAGGACCGAATCCAGCGCAAAGGGTCTCTCATGATTTCCGTCGCTCTGGACCGACGTCTGGAGAGATGGAGCATCATGGGCATGCGTGCCGTTTAGTGGGCAGTCGGTGGCCGGCGTCTATCGCTTTTGGTATCGATGTGGCCTTCATTCAGTGCTGTCGGTGAGCGGCGGCATCATCACCTTAAGAGGTGTGCACTCTAGGCCTTAGCAAAGTCTTTATACCTTGCTGGGGATGCATTATGGTTGTGTCGCATTATCGGCTGGACTACGTCATTGCAGGTTCGGAGGTTCTTTGCCATCTGGGAAACGGCCATGAATCTTGATGTTTATACGAAGACTTCGAAATCGGAATCGGACTGTCAAAGCACGTCGCGACCTCAAAAGGGCCGAACTTACGGATTCTATCGAGTTCCAGACACAAATAGTTACCGAACATGGTCAAACCACAACTTCCATCTACACAAGCACGCATCCCGAATGATGTCCTCGGCGATGTCATGGATCAAATCGCAAACACTGCCCAGGCAAAGCCACACAGCGGTATTGAATGTCCACGTCTTTGATATCTGGTCTAAATGAACTATGCGAAAATCTATTGCAACAACTCGTATACATCTACTTCTGCACGGGAACGACACCCGGCCGGACGGGGAGCAGACTTCGAGCACCGGCTCTTGCCTGTTGCGCTAGCACCGCGTCCATAATCACAAGCGCAGCCATGGTCTCAACGATAGGCACCGCACGAGGAACCACACACGGGTCGTGTCGGCCCTTGGCCTCAAGAACACCTGCTGCTTCGTCGTACGTAGCAGTCTCCTGTGCCTGGCCAATCGTGGCAGGGGGCTTGAAGGCTACGTTGAAGTAAATTGGTGCACCGTTGGTAATACCTCCCTGGATGCCGCCAGAGTTGTTGGTCTTAGTGGTAAGCCTTGGTCGTGGGTAGTTGGATGTACCGTTGGTGCCTGCGGGGACAGCAGGCGACTTGATGAAGGCGTCGTTGTGAATGGAGCCAGGCACCTGCGCACCTCCGAACCCAGATCCAATCTCAAAGCCCTTGGTAGCCGGGATGGAAAGCATGGCATGCGCAAGCTTGGCTTCCAACTTGTCGAAGCACGGCTCACCCAGTCCAGTTGGGCAATTTCGGATGACACAAGTCACGGTGCCTCCGATGCTGTCTTCCCTCTCCTTGTACTCTCCAATGAGCTTCTCCATGCGCTCGTTGCTCTCTTCGTGGGGGCATCGCACAGGCAGGAAAGAATCCACGGTCTTACGATCGATTGTGTCAATGACCTTGAGGTATTCTGGGTTGGTGGATGCAGTTGGGTGTGTCGGTGTAGGGGGAAAGAGGAACTCGTTGCCAACGGAGGCTGTGAAAGCAACAATCTCGATGCCGTAAGCTTCGCGCAAGTACTTCTCGGCGATTGCGCCAGCTGCGACTCGTCCTTTACTCTGTCAGCACCTGCGCCGCTCGTGTGTATAAGATAACATACCAATTGTTTCTCGGGCGCTGCTCCTGCCACCACCAGAGCTAGCCTTTACGCCGTACTTCTCCAGGTATGTCCAGTCTGCATGACTTGGCCTGGGGTACATGTCCATTGTCTTGTTGCCGTAGTCCTTTGGGCGCTGATTCTCATTCATGACCCTGATGCCAATGGGTGTGCCCAGTGTGAGTCCAAATTCGGTGCCTGACTGGATCTCGACCTTGTCCTTCTCGTTTCGCGGGGTCGTGATCGCAGACTGTCCAGGTCGTCGTCGTGTCATCTGGGGCTGGATGTCGGCTTCGGTGAGCTCCATACCGGGAGGGCAACCATCGATGATGGCACCAACGCTGAGGCAATGAGACTCGCCATAACTGGTAAAACGTCAGCGCGATGTTGTTGAAGTCTCAGTCATGTCAAAACTAACGTTGTTACCCTGAAGTGCTGGCCAAAGGTCGACATGGTTGCGGTGGAATGTGAAGGAGGGGCTGCTATCCAGCTTCCTTTGTGCGCGTATTCGAAGTTGAGACTCGGTTTAGTTGGTCTGCGGTTGTGCAGATAGTTAAAACTCTACGTGAGTCTTCGTGCTGAAGTAGTGACGTAAGTGAGAAAAATTCGAGACTGAAGTTGCTGCTGTAATCGACGTTAGAGTCACTTTCGTGAAATTAATCTGGGCGGGGGTGGAGATCTCAGTTCATGGCCGAAGTCGGCCCTAGCGCAAAAGGCTGACAGCAATCATCACACCCCTTCTGGAAGAAGACATACCCATGTCAGCCTTTGTGTGCGATCTTCGAGACTGCTGAAACTGACTGACTGTTGGCGAGAGTCTTCGGCAGTTGCTTTGACAGAAAGATGACTGCGAGCAAGGTGCCTGATTGAGATGATTGGGGAAGAAGGACTGCATGGGCGTGGGCAAACACTAAATCTCACTTCTACACCTGGTGTGCAATCAAACATGAAGAAGAGAAGCAGAATATATACTCATATGAGTTTGAGTGTTTTACCTTTGGATGATGAGTTAGAGACGTTAGCACGCTGTAAGATCTTCAGTACATGCTCTCAACATGGTGACGAATCTGTACAGCGATCTGTTTAGGTCGTTAAAGTGCCAGAACGTGTGGTACTCTTGAATGCAGTGTGGTTGTTCGAACTCATTTAGACACAATCTTGGAGATCTCTGCCCTGCAGCCATGCTTGGTGTGAAGACTGTGAGGTTCTGTGCAGATGAAGACTCGCCGTGATTTCTATCGCTATTTCCGTTACAGCAAAACACCAGTCACACGGATGCTGCCCAGTTTATGGAGGTTGGCAATCTTATGCATAGAGAACAACGGTACTGGCGTTTCAGGGTCAAGACACCCATGGTCGAGAGTGAAAGCCGGCAGACACGACATGCAAGAACAGCTTTGCACGAATGAGATGGGCAAACAAGATGAAGGCGGGAACGTTTGTAACAACGTCAAACAACGACACCATATTGCAGAAGACATAGCGTCTGGGGATAATGAGGGGGATCGTGGTTCCGTGCACGTTGTCGGCTTGTTTGGACGAGCTGCAGCCGGGAATGGCCGTTAGCGTCACTACAGGGACCCTGAGCTCACGTCTGCGGTGTTTTCGTTCGCAAACTTTCCCTCTCGACCGCTATCACCACATCGACCCATCCTCCACCAAAACCTCACCCACACATACCATCATTCATCATGACTGAGTTCGTCAAGGTCGAGAAGATCGTCCCCAGGTTCCCGCCTCCGGCGTTCGGCGACATCGCCAAGGCATCCAACGACGTATGTTTGAGCTGCCTATCTGGAGCTTTGGGGTGATGCGATCGCTGACTTGAGTCCGTCTAGCTCATCAACAAGGACTTCTACCACACTGCCGCAGGTCGGGAAAACCAATTGAGCCTCAGCAACGCGCGCTGACCTGCTTCTAGCTGCCCTTGAGGTCAAGCTCAAGGCCCCCAACGGTGTCAACTTCACCGCCAAGGGTGTCTCCCCCCACAGCGGCCCCGTCAGCTCTTCTGTAAGCACCGGCGCACCAGCAAAAGGACCACAGAAAACTAACAGGCACAACAGCTCGAGGGCAAGAAGGCTCTTTCCAACGGTACAGCATCCACTCTCTTCACCCCTCGTTCAGTGTCACTATATGTACCCGTCCATACCAGACAAGCTTTCCACTCCAGTATCTTTCATGTATCTCAACCACCGGGAGGCGACTACGGCGTCACCGGCTATGCAATTCACCTGCTGACGACAAGACGCGCAGGCATCAGCATCACCCAGTCGTGGAACACTGCCAATGTTCTTGCTACCAAGGTCGAGCTCAACGACACCTTCGCCAGCGGCCTGAAGACCGAGGTTCTCTCCAACTTCAGCCCTGCTGCCGGCAACAAGGGCCAGAAGGTCAACTTCCACTTCAAGCAGCCCAACTTCCACGGCCGTGTCTTCGCTGACTACGCCGCCAACGGTGCCATTGGCGCTCTCGCCGATGCCGTTGTTTCCCACGAGGGCTTCGTTGTTGGTGGTGAGGTCGGCTACGACGTCCAGAAGGCTACCATCACCAAGTACAGCGCCGCTGTCGGTTACACCACCCCTCTCTACAACGCCGCCATCACCGCCACCAACTCCCTGAGCGTCTTCTCTGCCGCCTACTACCAGAAGGTCAACCCTGCTGTTGAGGCCGGTGCCAAGGCTACCTGGGACTCTAAGTCCGGCTCCAACGTCGGTCTCGAGCTCGCTGCCAAGTACAAGCTTGACCCTGCTTCCTTCGCCAAGGTGCGTATCCAGCCTGATGTTTTTGAGAATACTGCAAACTAACGCATAAACGATAGGCCAAGATCAACAACCTCGGCATTGCTTCCCTCGCCTACAACACCAAGGTCAACAGCGGTCTGACCTTTGGCATTGGTGGCTCTTTCGATACCCAGAAGCTGAACGAGGCCGGCCACAAGCTTGGCACCAGCTTCACCTTTGAGGGTTAAGCGATGTTTGTGTGAATAGTAGGATGGGAAGATCGTGATCGTTCTAGATTCCTTTTTTGGTTCTGTAGCGAAGCGCCTCAGTCTGCGTTGCAGTGAGCGGCTGTAGTATGGCTAACGGCATGTACAACATTCTGTCTCAATGCATAAATTTGAAAAAAAAAAAAAAAAATGGTTTAGAGGCTCTTGAAATTTGTGGTATGAGTTATGCCGGCGCTTTGGGCTTCTTCTTGTCGTCTCTGTCTTCCATGAACTTTACAGTTGCGCCCATGATGGCCACGATACCTGAGACGATGAGGAAATTCACCACCATGTCTCCACGCGCGTACTCTTCATCTCTGCGATAGAGTCTTGAGCGTTTCCGCCTGTTTTGTATGTGCGAGTGGACCTGCTCGTGCGTTTCCTTGTGTCTGACGTCGTCAAAGTGTGGTACTTGGTGGCCCTGGCGCTGCTGTCCTGGGCCGTAACCCCCTTGTTCTCCATAGCTTGCTGGGTCTGCCTCCTGGCCATCAGCATGCGGGCTGTGGTGGGCATACTCGGATCTCTTGGCGCCTTGCTTTCCATAGCCACCGCTGTTGTAGAAACTAGGCGGCGGTCCGCGAAAGGTGCTCCTCTTTTTGTTCAGCCCGCTGGCTGGCCGCGATCCTGCATAGCTGGCTGAGCTGTGGCTGCCTTGGGGAGGACTGTGTCCACCGCCTCGCCCCCAGCCTGACCTGCGCTCAGACTGATGTAGTTGCGCATCGTATTGTGCGCGCTTCTCAGGCACAGAGAGCGTGTGGTAGGCTTCACTGATTGCGACGAAGCGCGTCGACGCTGTAGGGTCGTCCTTGTTGTGGTCTGGGTGGTTCTTCTTGGACAGCGCATAGAACTGGCTCTTGATCTCCTTAGGTGTAGCTGTGGATGCGAGCTGCAGCGTCTCGTAGTGGTTCGGAGCGCTATCGGAGCGACGGGGTGCTGTCGTGTGGAAGAGAGACGCGCGAGGGCGCAATGCAACAGGTGGGCGCTGCAGATACGATTGGCCGATCCATTGTGGGCGCACAGTTGGCCGGGTCGGGAAGAGAGGGCGGGGTGGCATTGCCCATTCCGAGTGACACGAGGTGTTTGGGGGACGCGGGCAAAGAGCAAAGAGATGTCAATGGTGTCTGATGTCATGACTGAAGCCTGGCGCAGGGCAACTATAGCCGAGTGCCGCGCGCTAGTCGCAGTATGCCGCATGGAAAGTGCGGAATTCGAGATCAGCTTGATAAAAGCCCGCCCCGCGCGCGACTGCGACTGCGACTGCGACTGCAACTGCCACACAGCAAGCACACCATGGCGGCCCAAGTAGAGAACGGCGTCGCCGACTTGACGTGTATGCATCTTCTCTGCTGCATCTGGCTCTGCTGTTCAGTCTCGTGCACGTACTAACAATGCGCAGTGGACGACGCCAACAGCAAGCCTTCCAACGGCACAGCACAGAACGGCAAGACCGCAGACAACGCAGACCACGAGGACTCGGATGACGACAACGATGCCGAAGATGGTGGCGCCGAGGGTGCTGGGGAGGGTGCGGCCAAGAAGAAGAAGAAGAGAAAGCCCAGAAAGAAGAAGAAGGCTGGTGCTGGTGGTGCCAAAACGCAAACCGCACCGCCTCGTGTCCCAGTCGCTGAGCTGTTCCCCAACGATGCCTACCCTGAGGGCGAGATCTGCGAATACCTCGACGAGAACTCGTACCGCACGACTAGCGAGGAGAAGCGTCACCTCGACCGCATGAACAACGACTTCCTGACCGAGTACCGCAAGGGCGCTGAGATCCACCGACAAGTCAGGCAATGGGCGCAGAAGTGGATCAAGCCGGGCATGTCGCTCACTGAGATTGCAGAGGCCATCGAAGACTCTGTGCGCCATCTCACAGGACACATGGGTCTTGAGCCGGGTGACGCTCAGATCGCAGGAATGGGTTTCCCTACCGGTCTTAGCATCAACCACTGCGCGGCCCACTACACCCCCAACGCGGGCAACAAGATGGTTCTGAACTACGAGGATGTGATGAAGGTCGATTTTGGTGTGCACATCAATGGGCGCATTGTCGACAGCGCCTTCACCATGACCTTTGACCCGGTCTACGACAACCTTGTCGAAGCCTGCAAGGCCGCCACAAACGCCGGTGTAAAGGAGGCTGGTATTGATGTGCGCATGAGCGATATTGGTGCCGCGATCCAGGAAGTCATGGAGAGCTACGAGGTCGAGATCAAGGGCCAGATGTTGCCGGTCAAGTGCATTCGCAACCTGAACGGACACAGCATCGGCCACTACACCATCCATGGTGGCAAGACAGTCCCCATTGTCAAGGGTGGAGACCAGACCAAGATGGAAGAAGGCGAGACTTTTGCCATTGAGACATTCGGCAGCACAGGTAAAGGTTACGTCCGCGACGACATGGAGACCTCCCACTATGCCCTGCGTGGTGATGCACCCAAGGTTGCACTGAGGGTATCGAGCGCCAAGACGCTGCTCAACTCTATCACAAAGAACTTCGGTACTCTGCCGTTCTGCAGGCGGTACCTCGACCGCTTGGGTCACGACAAGTACCTTCTTGGTCTTAATAACCTTGTTTCTGCTGGCATTGTCGAGGCATACCCACCGCTGTGCGACATCAAGGGTAGTTACACGGCACAGAGCGAACACGTAAGTTCCTCCGATTAGACCCTCGTGACACTGCTAATTCAAAACAGACACTCATCCTGCGACCAAACGTCAAGGAAGTCATCAGTCGCGGTGATGACTACTAGATTTTGGAGTGACAGGCAGTATACACACGTACGACAAAATGGCTCAACTAAGTCGCTCTACAGAGTGACAAGTAGCACGATGATATCACGAAAACATAGATCAAGAAAATCAATGCATATTCAGGTATACATTTGGCATCTGCTACGTCTCATCATGTGCTCTTTGCTTCTTTCTTCTTTGTTATCCGGTATCTACACACTGTTAGCACGGCTGCAACACAAATCGCAATGTGAAGACATACAAAAACAATCGCTCCTTGGACCATATCCCCTTATCGGGATCGTCATCTACCTCTTGCACGTCAAACATTTTCCCCGCAGTCTTCATGAACGTCAAATCTGCTCTCCTCCTTCTCTTGAAGCAGAAATAGCATACCGTGTTAGGTCCAATGATATCCTTGAGCGTTTGCTGCAGCAGTGGGAACGCAGGTTCAAAGTACACACAGTCAGCTGCTAGAATGACATCAGGGTGTTGGGGAAGCCCGGATGGCGTTGGTTGGCCCCAGTCGTATATTGACGCAGAGACTCGGGAAGAGAGGTCGTTGAGAGCGATGTTTTTCTTCATTAATTCGAACATTTCGTCTTGGTCCGTGATGTGGAGGGTGGTGGTGGTATTGCAGCCGATTGCTACTGCGAGACTATTCCAACAAAATTAGATTTTGATATCAAGAAACACGCACACTTATCGTGAGTCTAGAAACTCAACCCCAACTTACCCAACAAGTCCACCTCCAGCACCCAACTCCAACCTACTAGCATTAGTCACCCGCACCACAAAACTCGCACAAACAACTCTAACAAAAAACCTACACCGTCTTCCCCTGCAAATCCCCGCTATGCTTCCTCAACATGTACTTCCCCAGCACCATTCCCGCCGGCCACAGCTGCCCCCCACACCCATTCTTCAGATCCTCGTGTACTTTTAGCGGGGGCGCCAGTACGCCATCGAAATCCACCTCAGACACGCCTGCAGACTTGATGGGCGCAGGAGGCACGAGTTCCAGGTTGTGGGCGCCGAAGATGTCGTTTTCCTCGTCGTCGGAGGCAGTCATTATGTTCGTGGGGGACTGATTGATTTCGGTATGCGTTTGCGAAGTCGCGTCTGAAGGGCGTTTTCTGAAGGTCTGGATCGGGCTAGAGTGTCAGTGTGGGGCGTTTGTGTGTTTGTACGGTTGCTGTTGGCAAATGCATTACACATGCTGTTCAGGAGCTAATTTTGTTTCTATCGGATCCATCGTGAGGCCTCTCTTGCATGTATACCATGAAACATGAAAATGCGAGGATAGGGTAAGCTACATCTCTCCAGCACCCGCTACACACGCGCCGTTATTAAAACGTGAGGAGTAGCTTCCTTATCTTATCGCGCGTCTTCGTCTACATGCTCTCCACCAATCGAACGAGCGCTGCAATGCATATCGCGACGCCGCATCTCTGGGCGTGCGTGCACGAGGAGCGAAGCGGTGCCGGATGCGTTCAGGCCGAGGGTACCTGAAGAGGTGCAAAAATCTGGCTGTTCAGCTTTCTTTCAACGACATCTGCGTAATCTGTACTCAATCTGGACAGTGTGTTTGATCAGCGAAAGAGCAGTGGAGTATATTTGGTAATCTTTGATTGGCTGGAGAGTCTAGGATGGGGCTCCCTACAGAGGTGTTGAAGGCGTGGGAAGCGTGTGACCGTACGGATACGCTGTTTGTGCTGGTTTGCTGTGTCTTCTGTACGTTTGAATTCCTTCTCACACTACCTTGGACAGATCGTCACGACCCCTTGATACTACGTTTGCTCACGAATAATCAGGTTGGGGAATTATACCCGCAGTAGGCATCGCATACTCTGGCTATACAACCCGATCCAACTCGCTCGCTGCTATCATACCCTCCATTCTCGCAGTCATCGTTTGCACGATCCAATGGTTTCTCATTGGCTACACCTTGACCTATAGTGAAGGAGGTCCAGTCTTTGGTGACTTTACCTATGCGTTTCATAGAAACGTCCTGTCGGAACCTGTGGGCACTATCCCGGCCATCTTGTTCAGCTTCTTCCAGCTTGTATTCCAGGCTACAGTTTGTGCAATTGCCGTGGGTGGAGCATGTGAGCGAGGTCGGATCCTGCCCCTGATTCCGTTCATCTTCGTACGCCCAGTTCTGTGTCGCTCTAGAGGTCTAGATTACTGACAAAACCAGCTCTGGTCGACATTCGTATACAACCCGCTCGCCCACATGGTCTGGGGCGGTGGCTTCCTCCAAAATCTCGGCGTGGTCGACTTCGCCGGCGGTACACCAGTACATATTAACTCAGGCGCAACCTGCACAGCCCTCAGTGTCTACCTCTCCTACCCACTATTCCGCTCCAAACGCTCTGCCACCCGCACCCCATCTCACCTTGTCATCCATCGACCTGTAAACTCGCTATGCCAATTGCTAGCTATGATCAGTATCTGGGGTTCCTGGCTCGCCTTCGACGCCGGAACAACCCTCGCTTTCAACTTCAAATCCGTCATGGCGCTGTGCGTCACCAATCTCTGCGCTGCCAGTGGCGCACTGACATGGATGCTGTACACGTACGTTGAAGTCGGGCGCTGGAGTTTGGACAGCTGCTTCATGGGCGCCATTTCAGGGCTCATCATGATTACGCCTTCGGCAGGCTTCATCGACATGCCTTCCGCGCTGTGCTTTGGCGTCGTGGGCGCCCTGTTCTGTCGCCAGACATTGAGGATCAAGTTCGCGGGTTTCGCGCGCCGCTGGCGTTGGGTCGACCACGGCGATACGTTCGCTACGCACTGCCTGGGTGGGTTTCTAGCAACGATTGGCACGGGATGTTTAGCTAGGAAGGACGTCGCGGGGTACGATGGGGTTACCGAGATAGTGGGTGGTGTGTTTTTCGATGGCAATGTAAGACAGCTTGGGATCCAGATTGTGGAGGCAACTGTGGGCTTCACATGGTCATTCGTTGGGAGCTATGTTATTTACGCGCTGATCGACTGCGTGCCTGGCTTCGAGGTGTTGGCGGAAGACAAGTAAGTGCCGCAATCACATCCCATCGAGATAAGCTAACGCGCAACAGAGACATCATCGCAGGCCTCGACGCAAGTCAAATGGACGAAGAAACCCTATGGACCGAGACACAGAAATACTCACCCTTCGCAGAGCCGAACGGAGAACTGCATCTCGACTAACCACGCCGCTATACCAACTCCGCCGCATGCGCAAAGCAAGAATCGAGTCAGGTTCCAAGGATCCCTACACCGTACACCGTACTCGCGCACTTGCTTTTCTGTGTTTGTTGTGTCTCATTACCACCAGGACCGCAGGATGCGTGACAAGGGTGTCCAAGCACCTCCTTTGCGTTTCAACACGGAAAAACAGGTGCCGAGGCTTACGGCGGGTAATATGTGCGCATGCATGGTGATAGCAGACGCACGCGCCAAGAGTTCGTTTTAGTGGGCCTGTAATAAGAGATGTCGATAACGTGGGAGCCACGAGGTGCGAAGGCCGTGACATCGTGGTTTAGTTCCGCGAATCTTATTTGTAGGGCTGTACCTTTTCTTTTTGCAATCAAGTTCATAGCAGAAAAGAAAAGGCGATTGGGAAACTTTGTTTTTGGTTCAATAGAATAAATTGGTATATGTGAAAAGTCTAAAGTATGTACAAAGATGAAAGTAATCTAGAAAGCCGCATTTGCAGCCAAAGCCCTATAGCAATCCTCTATCCACCACTCAAAAGAGTTGTAGAAATGTGAGAGTGATCGCTTAGATGCGTCCGTAACCAGCAGTGTTGACAAGGTTCTTGGTGGTGCTGGCAGCGCTGGCAGCAGCAATGTTCTTGCCCTTGAAGTTGCTGAGGAACGAGGTGTCGGAGCCAGCAAGGGTGCCAGAGGTACCGTAAGAGTTCATCTGGCAGTCGCGGCCGAGGGAGCCCTTGCACTGGGTGTTGAGGTTGGCAGAGCCGGCAGCGAAGACCTGACCGGGGAGACCAGACTGAGCGGGGGCATCGACGTTCTGGAAGATGTTACCCTCAGCAAGGATCTTGGCGCCAGAGTCGGCCTCGAAAGCGTGGGCAATGGCGTAGAAGTAGTTGTTGACGGCGTGGAGGAGGGTGTTGCCAGCAACCTTGGGGGAGCGGCCGGAGGTGTGGTGGACGTAGTTGTTCTTGAAGGTGACGAGGTCGGAGGAACCGGTGAAGTACAAGCCCCAGTAGTGGCGGCCATCGCAGGTAGCAGACCAGGACGAGGCACCGTTGATCTCGTTGTTGGAGATGGTGACGCGGTTGGAGGCAGAGTTTCCGAGGACAATGTGCTGGCGGGCAATCAGGTCGGTGGTGACGTGGTCAATCCAGATAAGATCGGCACCGTCAACGGTGATGGCATCACCACCCCAGACGTACTGAGGGTTGATGTCGGTGAAGCGGACATTCTGGATGATGACGTTCTTGGTGTTGGAAACAATGCGGACACCCTTGCCCTTGATAACACCCTTGGAGCCCTGACCGATGAGGGACTTGTTGGAGCCGACGGTCATACCGAGGACACCAGCCTTGTCGTACTTGATGCCGCTGACCTTGGGGGCGTTGGGCTGGTAGTTGTCGCACCATCCGTCCTTGTTGATGGCCTTCTGGCAAGTGGAACCAGTTCCCCAGGGAGCGCATCCAGCGGAGGTGGCGGTACCCTCGGTACCGGTGAAGTCAAAGGTCTTGGTCAAGACAATGACGCGGGGGGAGGAGTCGGCAAGGTAGCTGATGAGCTGAGCAGTGGTCGAAGGGTAGACAGGCTTAGCGTTGCCACCACCTGTAACGCCCTTGGCGAAACCCTCAGCAGCGCCCTTGACGGCGTCAGCACCGAAGGCAGTGCCAGCAAGAGCCGCAGCGGCGGCGAAGATAGAGAACTTCATCTTGAATCGTAGTATAGACTAGAAAAGAAGGGACGCAAACACAGTTTGCTTGGAATGAAAGACTGAGGTTAAAAGGGTGAATGAATGTCAAGTCGAGGCTTGGAAAATAGAAGGAAGGCGAACAGCAGGAGCTTTATATCTCGCGATGCCTGGCTGGTGGTTGCAAGCACACGCCATGGTCTAATTGGCGGACAATTTTTTACGAGCTGGTGCGCTGTACCTCATCACCGAGATGTTGGTAACCGCATGGTAGTCAGACCTGCGCCCACAAGTAATGACCTTGGCAGAGGCGTTCATCCGCTGTTTCCAGGATGTTTCGAGGGCAGGTGCCGCACGCTGGTTCGTCACACAGGAGAAGCACCACTGCAGACGTTGATTTACTCAGGGTATGGTTGTACTGCGAGTAGATTAGCACCGGGGGATTATGCGCCCTGGGATAGTATCGGAGAATACCGTCTTAGCACGTTTCATGCGCGCAGGGCAGTTGAACAAAGCACGTTGCGCAAGGCTGCAGCTAAAGCCTTCTGCCGCCTTCAGACTCGGGATGCTAGACCAACCCGGGGCTAGCGTACGCTCTGTTTCATGAGCTTATGGCAGTTAAGATTGTAAGGATGTGCAACGCACCAGACTTGAATGCGCCTCATCCACTTCGGGTACAACGGGAGGGACGAAATGACCACCACGCGGTACGTTAGGGCTCATAGTCATTGCCACCCTTCTCTGCTTTCTGAGTGTTGTCCTTCCTCGCAGTTGCAGTTTGTGAGGCTGTCGAGAGGTACTATTGTACGACATAGTCGGCGTAATACCGCTTCGTGGCAGTTCTATTAATCTGGTAGGTAGTTCTATCAATTTGGCTTCTAGGCTTCTTCGAATCCTGGGTGCCAAGGACTCGATGATGATGCCGAAAATCCGCCGTTCCGATGTTGGCGAAGACCTCAGGGCTCGATAACAAGAGCGAGGACGGCCGCTAGGAAGCGCGGCTGAGACGGAGACACGACAGCGAGCGGAGACGGTAGGGCTCAGCATCGGCACTTCTCGCACGTCGTCGCAAGCGCACACAGTTGGGTAGATAGGAGAGGGACGGGTTAGATGACAGTCGACTCGGTTCGGCTAGCGTGAATAATATGTGGACAACGGCATTTGCGAGTGTATCCACAGAGCCTTGCGTCACTCCAAGTCCACAACACAACGTCGACAAAACCCAGTGGCAAAGACAAGGATCTTTATACGGCTGCTTGATTGAGCGGTAAGTACCTAGATGACTGGGCGTTCTGGACAGTTGCCGCTTATCGCGTGCCGACAAGAGCGCTGTGAAATCCAACAGTGACAGAAGGATCATTGTCTCAAGTCTATAGCCCTCAGTAACCACAGTCTACCCTATCTTACCTACGCATATTGAAGCTCGCAACAACGGTGGCCCCACTACACAGTATCACTGAACTGTATTCGCCTACAAGCACGGCCTCATGGACAGGATCCTGTATTCATCTCAACAGCCTCCAACTGGTCAGTGAGCCCAGTCCCGGCCTTTATTCTACGGCCATCCATGACTTGCAAGGACTCAGCCCATCAGCCCAGCCACTGATCCTGGTAGTAGATCATCCGGCCCCATGGTGAGGCGGTAACAGCTGGGCAAATGTCGGTGAGGCTCATGCATTCATCACCCCTAGCCAGTGCATCACCTGGCAATACCTCTTTCTCCGAGTATGGTAGTACTTGTGGAAGGACGGCTACTCGAGGCTCAAGGACTTCATTGTTTTTTACAATTCGCCAATCCGGAGCAGTGTGACCCTGAGAATATTGCAGAGGTCCACAATATGCGATGACACGAGGACGCGAAGCAACTGGGTCGCAGACTACGACAATAATGAAGATTGCATGAAACTAGCTTCAGTGAGTGAGGCTTTTGCTAACATGGCAACAGCAGAATTCTCTTTCGCCATTGCGTTTGCATCCGTGATCACTGAACTACGATGGAAGATCGTGGTCGTTCGTGAACATGTTGCGACTTTACACTTCTCATCTTACGATTAATGGTGGAAAGGGGCTGGTTAAAAGGCTGTTGTGACTGTCACAGTCGTGGTTCAAATGACGACTACATTGGATTATGGGTCTGACAACGATGAACTTGTTCAACAGTACGACATTCAACAGATGCGTCTAATACTCTACAACGTGACAATAGCATATACAGATACTGGCTTACCGGTAGGTGGACATGCCGTTTCATCGAAGACAACTCAATCCAACACACTGCTACCTCATAACATCCACCACCGTTCCTCTGCGCTACTTTCGTACCACAGACATCACCCCTAGACCATCCTATCTCTGACACACCCACGGCTCTTTCTCACTCCCAATAACCCAACCCTCCCACCAGTCACCCACGAATGTCCATATGCACACCATCCAATCCGGTTAGTGCATTCTGCCACGTAGGCACGTGGCCGCGCGGGACTCTGCTTCTGCGTCTATGACCGACATGCTGGACTCGTACGACTTGGAGCTTCAAGACACACAGAACACAAACTGACTGTCTAACGACTTAGCTGCCATCAATCAATATCGTCTCGGTAAAGCGTGTACTCGTCACTAGCTAGGCTGAAGGATAAGTTACCCTTGGCGATCAATGGCGACAAGACACAAGACCCGTAGAACCATCTACGGCGACTCCGACCGAACTAGAAGATCAAGATACACTCGAAATGACGATGCAGAAAAGTTGGCATCCAAAGCGTATTTCCACGCCACGGTTGCTGGCTCGGAGGATTATCTGCACGCCACTACGGGCAACTACGCGAGCAGGAACTCTAGACCATCGACCCGACGGTTCAGACGACGCTCTAGTAGTTCCCCGGATACGGATTATATCGCCCGTGCGGAACAGCATCAAGATGATTACATTCAGCCTTCCCCTCACCACCAAGATGGTGCATATGACTATTCATCTCCTCTTCGCACCACCCATGGCTTCGACTTCGAATCCAGACTACACGACCACAAGCCAAACCACTACTTTCCCAAAGGAAACCACCCTCCCCACCCTCCTTCCCCAACACTCTCCGATACAGTCTCGATCCCCTCTCCCACCCTCTACCCCAAACACCGCCACGCCTCTGACATCGACGAGCTGGACTCGCACAGCAACCCTGACTCTGACATCGAGGTCCACGATACCGTCTCACGCTCGCGTAACCGACATGGCAGCGACGTTTTATATTCACGATCCCGATCTTCAGCCTTGGGCTCGGACGTGGTCTCTAGGAGTATTTCCGGATGCAATTCTTGGACGTCGGATTGGCAAGCGCTGAAGTCGGGGGTGGGATCGGATGTGCAGGTGTGGAGTGGTAGTGGTAGTGGTAGTGGCAGTGAGCGAGGTCAGAGCGGTGAGCGAAACCAGAATGGTAGACGGAATAGGAGTAGAAGTAGAAGTGAGAGTGAAGACGAAGCCGGCTACATCGCACACGATGAGTACATAGGGGGCAGTGATTGCGTCTCGATATCTGGGAGTGAGGAGGGGGAAGGAAGTGATGTTGTGGATTTAGATGATTTGGATGTGAGTGTGGGAGGGGATGGGGTTGTGGGGTCTGATGTCGAGGACTGGGGAGAGGGAGATGAGGATTGTATTGGAGAAGAGGGGTGGAGTGGCGAGTATAAACGAGAACATGGTTACTTGTTTGATTCGAGGAGGTGAAGAAACAGGCGGGCACGCGAGGTGGTTGATAAGTTAGCGATGATACCCAAAATTACAGAATGCGTTTGTTCGTGGTGCTTCGAATTCACCTGGTAGCTCGTACATGTTATACACGGATCTATACAACATCTGCTTTGCTCCGCCCAATGCATATCGCCTGTCCCAAACGCCTTGGCATGGGTCTGGTGTCTTATGTTACAAGTCTCTTCTATCCCTGTCTTGAGGATCCGCGTCAACACATCTACGCCGTAGCGGTAGCGGCCTCAACCGGCTCAGCAACCTCGGCAACTGGCGCGAGCTCTGCGTTGCTCATGGGACCCTTTGGCCACGGTTTCCCCAGCGCATCTTGCACCTTGAGAATCTGGTTCTTGGGTCCTGGCACACAGCCCGTAACTAAGATCAGGCCATTGGCCTCGTCGACCTGCAGCACTTTTAGGTTCTTGACTGTGACGCTCTCGCTTCCCATGTTTCCGGCCATGCGCTTGCCAGGCAGCACACGAGAACCGGAGCCTTGCGATCCTCCGGCGGAACCCATGGCGCGGTGGGTAAGCGAGTTTCCGTGGGATGCAGGTTGACCGCTGAAGCCGTGACGTTTCATACCCTATCAATTGTCAGCAGTCGTTTCCACCACACAGTCTCTGCAACCAGAATACGAGAGGTGACATACACCAGCGAATCCCATACCCCTTGAGATACCCCTAACGTCGACCCACTGCCCCGCCGCAAACCAGTTCGCGCCCACGCTCTCGCCAACTTGCACGCCCAGACCATCCGCATCCTTGACCTTGAACTCGGCAAGATGCCTCTTGGGGCTGACACCTGCGCTAGCAAAGTGACCCAGCAACGGCCTTGTAACGTTCCTGGGCTCCTTCTGTCCTGCGCCAATCTGCACAGCCCAGTACCCATTCTTGGGGCGTGTCTTGTGCGCGACGACTTCGTTGCGGTCGACCTGTAGGACAGTGCATGGTGTGCGTTTCCCTGTCTCTGGGTCGTAGAGGGCGGTCATGCCGCGCTTGAGAGCGAGGAGGCCAGTGCGGAGAGGAGTAGAGTGTGCCTTGCGCTCGAGTGCCGCAGTAGATGTGCTGTTCAACGCGGGCTTGTTGGGGTGGTGTGCGAAGCGGTCTGGTTTGGGGCCGAATGTCGACTTGATGCCGCGGACGCATGTGTATGCGACTGTTGGGGTGGCGGCATTGTGCTGAGCGAGCGGGATAAGCGAGCGTGTCGCTGACGGGAGGAGGGGGAGTGAGCCCCAGTTTAGGGGTGCCCGGGGTGGCATTGTGGATGTAAGGCGCGAGTAGTGATGGGCGTCGTGCTTGTGGAGATGTGAGTTTTTGAGCACGGACCAGGTGCACGTGAGGGTAGCGTTCACTGCGTGCACTGAATGCAGTACGCTTTGACTAAGGATCAGTACGCTACACGAACCCTTATCACCTAGCAACAATGCAGTAACAGGTATTGTAAATCGTACAGATTTCCGCCCATATAACTAGTACTGAATCTGCTACCTACAACAGCAAGTTTGACGATCCTTCGATCGATGTCTGACTTGTAGCCAAACGTATTGACCCTTCCCTTTGGCTAGTGCCTTGCCTTTTTCCGTATCCAATATCCACCTCTTGAATGCCACCAAGCCGATTGGAACTGAGATGAAGTACAAAATATCAGGGTATCCTCCAAAGGAAATAGTAGAAACGCCGAAGAACGCCTGCGCCACACAGTGGCGCCCAAGATAACGTGTGCCCAGACTACAAATTGAGTCGTGCGAGCGTACTTATTAGCTGGTAACGGGTTGGAACGCTCGCACAAACCCATTTGCAAAGATAAATTTCTGCAGAGGCCAGTGGCCTTGCTTCCTTCAATGAGGCACGCTCAATCTTTCCAGTTGACCTGTCGTACCTCAGCCGGATTGCCAAGCGCAACGCAGTCTGCGGGAACATCCTGTTGACAGTCAGCTCAGTCCCCATGTAACTAGTGCTTGGCAGGTAAACTTACCCGCACAACAACGGATCCAGCACGCACGATCGCGTTGTTACCGATGCGTACACCAGCTTCAATAATGCATCCATCACCAACGTAGACATTCTCGCCAATGTAGACTTCGCGCGCTATCTCTGTGCCTTTGCTGCCCTTGAGCGTCTTCGTATCAGAAGGGGCCATCAGAGTGGAAATAGTCACACGAGCGCCGATCTTGGTGTTCCTGCCAATTGCAATTCTGCCGGAGTCAAGGAACTGACAGTTCGGTCCAATGATTACGTTGTCTCCGACCGAAACATTGTAGCCATAATCGCAGTGAAACGGCGTAGCGACTTTGATACCACCACCGAGATGACCAGTCACACGGCGTTCGCCGACACGAGGGTAGATCCAGTCAGCCGCGACAATGGACTTGAAAATTCGCTCACGCTCGCTGGAAGCAATCTGCACGGCGGCGTTGCTGAGACTGTTGAAACGATACACTGCTCCTGAGCAGAGTGTGCGTTCATCAACAAGTTGCTCAGTGTAGGGCAAGAATGGTTCCCCTGATAGCATCTTGTCTTTTTCGCTCTTTGGAGGCAACGATGGGTGCGTGTAGCGAGATGGTGACGGGGCAGGCGGTACAGCTGCCATAGGAGCCATTGGCGGCGGCGGTGGTGGGGGTGGGCAAGACGCATGATGCTCATGAACAGGCGGTCTCTCATGAGCAGGGGGCAGGGGCTGGACGTAATGCGCAGGCTGTGCTGCTATTGCTGGATGAGGAGGGCCTGGTTGGCTCATGCTCTGTGGTGTATGGTGATATACGCGAGGATTGTGCTGTCGCGGGGGTGGGGG
>JAPEUT010000230.1:0-46005 GCA_027946375.1 Neodidymelliopsis sp. IMI 364377
ATTAGGACGAGGGCGGGGAGTGGGGGCAGGTCGTTCAGTGAGTGTTGGGTTTGGGATGAGAGTGGGAGGGCGGTGGCGTGTATGAGTCAGCAGAGTATTTTGAGGGTGAAGGAGGTGGGGAGGTTGTAGGGTGTCTGAGTGTCTTGTTTCCAGTGCCTGGTATGTCATCAAGGGGCGGTACGGAAGGGGGTGTTTAACATACATACCGAGCCTCCAAGGCGTAGAATAGATCAACCGTAGAGACTGTTATGCCTAGGATTAAAATAGAATTTTACCAAGAATCGCACTACACTATCATCATCACACAACTTCTTATACACTCTTAAGCCTCTTTGTTTGCTAGAAAAAAAACGAAATGTCAAAAAGTGAGCTATCACGGGCCACAAGCGCTACTTCAATCTATAAACGTACAACCAGCAAAAAGTCCTCTCTGTGTACATCTGACACTGACCTTCTTTTTGCGGTTCTATAACAAGATAGAAACAAAGAGTTCGAGGAGAGAAAGACTCATTTAAAAAGCAGATATCCAATATAGACCTTATATCTATCCATAATCCAGTGAGTTACCTGACAACTTCGCCATTTATAAAGTCAGTCCATAAAAAACATCATATCTAGGACTATGCTAAATTCATAGTGGGAGTAATGAACAACAACATAAATCCCACTACACGTACAACACCAACGCCCAAGCAAGTAAACTCATCACCACTCACCTTATCTATCCTCTACCTACTCCCCTCTACTCACGAAAACCGCAATATACCACCCACCACCAACCCACTCAACGAGACAAGACAAGCCCCACCCCCTAAATATAGAAGGTGCCACAACCACAACCACAACAATCCTCACCCTAACCCACCGCAACAGAACAGAAAACCACTGCACCTCCTCCTCGCCTCTAGCTAATGAAAGAAAGAGGAAGAGAAACAGGAAGAGAAAAACAGGTACTAGATCCGCATCCCACATCACATTCTCTTACATCACATACACTACATTCCTTTTCTTCCACTCACCCCCTAAACCCAGCAGAGAAACCACGTGGTGCCATGCAGTACCATGCCATGCAGTTCTATGCCATGCCATGCAGTACAACGCAGTACAAGAAAACGCATACCCCCCACCTACTACTCTACTCTACTCAGACTCAGTATGCCGTGTATAATTCTTTCTTCTTTCTTTCTTTTCAATAACAGCTGCGGATAGTACGACATGATACATAGAACATATATAGTATAATATAGTATCAAGATTAAGATTGAAATCAAGATTGAAATCAAAGTCAGCAAACCAAAGGGACAAAAAGGATGCAGTGGCACGTGGGTTGTGTGAGAGGATGCTAGGGCCGAGAATCGTGAGGGCCGAGATGAGTTAAGGTGAGGGATAGGATGGGATGTAGGGGTTAGGGTGTTGATTCTATTGTGGGAGGGGTTTTTTTTTTGGAGAGCATGTGGGGTGTATTGTGTATTGTGTATGTATGTTATTGTGGTTAATGCAGTGTGGATTGGTATGGTTTACACAGCTGGTTGGAGTTTTCAATTAATGTGGTTGTGTGTTTGTTACTTACCGACTTGACTACCAAGTAAGTCAACACAAACGCCCCAACGATAACCACCCCTCGCCTAAACCGACATCTCGCGCGTCATTTCCCACAACACCAGATTCCGCACCGGGTTGTCGTGTGGCAGAAACCGCGAGCACGACAGCTTGTCGCTACCGGAACTGCAAACACTCGTATAAAAAGGTAGCGCGGAGATCAACACGCTGTCCTTCCCGCTGCGGTAAAGCGTAGGATTCAGCCGTCTCAAGGGCAGGGCAGGACAGGGCAGGACAGGGCAGGACAGGGCAGGACAGGGCAGGACAGGGCAGGGCAGGGCCAGGCCAAGGTAGGTACGGTACCTCGTGGGATCCGGGATTCGCGCATCTGACGTGCGTTGGCGCTCGTTGTGCGTCTAAGCGACGTCAATCTGGTGGTTCGTTCGGTCCATGTTGTGTAAGGTTCGAGGGACAGCATCGTGTCGTGGCTATCCGAGCCGAGGTGCCTTTCCCTTTCGTCCTTGACTGGGTGGCGGTATGGTTGCACGGTGGTAGTAACAGCAACTACTACTCGCTACGTGCATGTGCATGTGCGTGCATGTGCGATGGTCGCAAATGCTCTCTCACGTCCATCGAAAAGCCTTGGGCGTTTGTTGAGATCCGTTGCTTCCGCCGCGCGCATGTTTGAGAAAGCGCCATCCCTCGGTTCGCGAGGGAAAAGCTCCGGAGGCGCTGGCTTATTCCTGGCGGAGGCTCGGGTTCACGATGCAGTGTGGAACTGTATCCGATTGAGGAAAACGATACTCGGGACATGCAGAGTGGGCGCCTGAGGGAGTGGAGGTGCATGCGCCATCTGCAGTCTTCGTCTCGGGGTGGTGGTAATTTGAGACGAAGATTTTATTTGGACATGAATGCCGGGCCTGCAGACAGACAGGCGTGCGTATGAAACTTGCGATCGGAACAATCACAGCGATCAGTCAAGGGCGACAAGACAATGTCTCGCTACGAGGATGCGCGGCACAGTCGTGCCATGTACTGATTGGAGCGTGATGCTAGAATCCAGTCGACTGAACAGACAAGACGGTCAGAGCCGCGACGCTTGCATGCTTGGGACAGGCCAAGTGTGAGATTCCGCAACTACAGCCCCGATATCAAGGGTTCGGGTCAAAGGAGCCGTGCTTCCTGAGTTTGTATTCGCAGTGTGTACGTGGTGCTGGGTTGGGGGCTTGCTGTGCCGCAATCGATGGCCATGTTAGCTCTCAGCAAGGGAGTCTCCATCATCACGCCATGCTAGGTGTGCTGACAATTTGCGTGTCGTGGGGCTACAGAGCTTGTTGACATTTGTTGACAAGGCTCCACGTCAAAGTCGTGATGTGAGGGCGCAGTGCGGCTGGATGCAAGGAGATGGATGTGAGTGGAGGAAGCAAATACCCGCTGCATGCAGCTCTTCCCGTCGTACAGTAGCTTGGAGGTGGGCGTGCCACGGAACTTGGAAGTCTTCTAGAACACGTCTTCAGCCTGTCTCGTGCAGCGCGCCCGAAGATACCCCTTGCAGCGCATTTTGGCGAAGATGGATCTACAATTCTGCATCTCACTTTCCACCTTGTTGCGCTTGCTCCACTACGAAAACTTTGAGCGGCAGGCTTGACTTGACCTGTGCCTTTCTGTGCCACGGCTTTACGTGATGAGGACGCTGGGAAGGTAGCGCTACAGCCAACTGGGATTGTGCAGCCGAGTAAGTCTATGGCACTTGGTCTCGTAGCACACAACGGCATGCCGAATGGCTTCCGCGAGACACGGCGGGAGACAATGCTCCGACGTGGCAAAAACGGATGGTGGAGGGTTTGGGGATGACGAAAGTACTGTGTAGAAAGATTGAACAGCGTCAAACGTAGCGCCAACCACAATCAATGCAATGTCACTGACAGGTACCCCTGAGTAGCCTTGTGGAGGTGGTAAACCAGCGATCTGTTGATCTGACGGCCGGGGAAGCAAACAGGCTGAAGGTCAGTGGCTGATCCGTTTCATATCGCGTGGTGTTGATGAAATTGTGCATGTGTCAAGTTCAGCGGTTCGCATGTGAGAAGTGGAAGGAAAAAAAGGGAAAAAAGGAAAAAAGAGTCTAGAAGGTACGTTGGCCGAGTTCATGTCACGACTCTCGGTACAGAGCATAGGTACTAGGCTGGAGGCGGGCGGTACACTTGGAGGAGTGGTTTTGTGGTACGTCTCCCATCGGGCCGAAGGTGCAGAAAAGAAAGTGGGTCTCGAGGCTTGAGGAAGAAGATCGAATCACGGGCTGCGGAGAGGGTTGCGGCAAGTAAGTGCCATTGTGAACGGGCTCCACGTGGAGGCGTTCGTGTAAGAGAGTTTAGAGCACCGAGCACCGAGCAGCAGACACAGAGTTCAGAGGGGAGACAGAGGAGATTGGGGTCAGGGTAGTAGGGAGGTCAGGCAGGTCAGGCAGGGCAGTGTGTGCAGAGTGGACCGTCTCTTTATTTTTGTGTTTTGAAAGTGGCAGGGCTGGAGCAGATCAGACGGGAGCGAGACGACGTCTGATGAGTGGGATTTGGCCGATGTCTCGTGACGGCCGGGGTGTTGCTGGTGAATGGGGCTCGAGCAAACCAGCAAGTCGGCGTGGTGCAGCAGAGAGGGTGAGTTGTCGGGATGGGTGAGGGTGCACTGTGCAGCTTCCAGAAGGGTTATTGGAGGGTAGTGCATGTCAGCAGTCAGCCGCCGGGTCCTGCATGCTGCGTGTAGCATCTCGCGTGTAGCATTCAGCATTCAGCATTTATCATTTAGCAACCAGCATCCATGTGCATGTGCATCTGTGGCTGCGGCAGCGTGTGGGTGGAGATGATCCGGGTGGTTCACGCAAAGAGGCAGATGGTTAGAGAGACAGATAGTCAGAGAGACAGATAGCTAGAGAGACAGACGTGCGGTTTAATGAGGTGTCTGGGATGTTGCAGGAGGTAGAGCATGTCGTCGCCCTGATGATGGCCAGACACAGGCACGGCATGTCTGTGTATGGCAGCAGCACGACACGACACGACGCGACACGACACGACAAGACAAGACAAGACCGACTGCCGCGCTTGCCAGTGGACGGGGACACACAGATCAGCATGCGCATCGATCCATGGGTGCAAGATACGGCAGAAACAGCAGCGACCGGGGTGCTGACTCCTGACGGGCCTAGCGACAGTGCAGGCAGGCAGACAGTGAGCGCAGACAGTGAGCGCAGACAGTGAGTGCAGAGCAGAGTGCAGCGCAGAGCAGAGCAGAGCAGCGTGCAGCGTGCGAGAGCAAAAGTGCAGGCAGGGCGAACAGCTAACGGGCCAAAACGTGGCCGGCCTTCTCTACGGCGCGCCACCTGCAGTCTTGGGCTATCTAGCAGACAGAGCAAGCAGGCTAAGCAGACTCGGGGGTGGAATTGCTGGCTGCTGGCCGCTGGCTGCTGGCTGCTGCTGGCCAGTCTGGTAGAGAAGCAAATGCACGCCCGCCGAAGCTAGCCTGGCCTGGGACACGCCGACGAGACGTGCTGCTTCAAAACTGCAGGCCTCCTTTCACCCTCTTGCCGTGCCATTCCCGCCTGCAGTCTGCTATTCTCTGCCCCAGCCCTACGCCGCGTCCCGTGTCCCGTGTACACACATAGCCAACACTGTAACACGGCTAGTATAGCACCTAGTATACCTAGTGTGGCTCTGTGTGTGCACTCTCTTATAGCCTCGTGTCCCGGCGGAACCCTGCCTTGGCCGCCGCTCGCTCGCTCGCCCTACCCACGCCCACGCCCACGCCCACATCGACGCCGACGACCAATCCCACCGCCCACGGCCAACCACGACCGCGCCAGCAAGACGACCTTTGTCCCCCACCCACCGCGCTCCCAACCCGCGCCCTCTCCCACGCCGGCCTGGATGCATCACCCACGACGCCCGCTCCCATCTCCATTGTAGCCCGCCCGCCATGGGTCAGAGTAACGGCAAGCCCGTCGTGTTCACCGACCAAGGTGCGTTTGCTTGCTTGTGACATGTCGTGCTGCATTGCTCCTGCCTACTACCACCACCACCGCTACCACCGCTACCACCACTACCACCACCACCACGCCAACACCGCTGACCACACCCAACCCAGTCAACCTCAACCATTTCCGTCTGCTGCGCGTAGTCGGCAAGGGCGCCTTTGGCAAAGTCCGCATCGTCGAGCGCAAAGACACGGGCCTCACCTTTGCCCTCAAGTACATACGAAAAGATGAAGGTCCGTCTGGTCCACGCCGTCCACCCCTCCAATGCTGACGCTGTGTCACAGTCGTACGGTCAGAGAGCGTCCGCAACATCATTCGCGAGCGCCGCATGCTCGAGCACCTCAACCACCCCTTTCTCTGCAACCTGCGCTACAGCTTCCAGGACATCGAATACCTGTACCTACCTGATCCTGCCCGCCCCACCCACCCCCATCACGCTGACGCCCCACAGATACATTGTCGTCGATCTCATGAATGGCGGCGATTTGCGATTCCACATCTCGAGAAAAACATTTACCGAGGAGGCGGTGCGCTTCTGGATGGCCGAGCTGGGCTGCGCCGTGCGATACATCCACCAGCAGGGCATCGTCCACCGAGACATCAAGCCCGACAACGTCCTGCTCGACTCGGACGGCCACGTTCACTTGGCCGATTTTGTGCGTCCCTTGCGCCTGCTGCACCCCCGACCCCTCTGCTAACACCCTCTAGAACGTCGCCTCAGACTTCACTCCACACAAGCCCCTCACCAGCAAATCGGGAACCCTCGCATACCTGGCCCCTGAAGTCTACGAAGGCAAGGGATACTCGTGCGAAGTCGATTGGTGGTCGCTCGGCGTGCTCTTCTACGAATGCATCTACAACAAGGTCAGTCCTAGCCTCGCCAAAAAACACATACCCACAACCTAACCAGAACAGCGACCCTTTGAAGCAAGCAGCCACGACTCCCTCGCCGCAAAAATCTCAAAAGGAGAGCCCACCTACCCCGTAACCAGCCCGCCTGTTTCCATGCCGTGTCTGCATGCCATCAGCTCCCTGCTGGAGAAAGACCGCAAGAGGAGGATTGGCGCCATCAGTTTCGAATCCTTCCTCGACAACCCCTTCTTCCGACCCATCGATTTCGCCGCCCTCGAAGCCAAGGAGATCACCCCGGTCTTCATTCCTTCGAGCGACAAGACAAACTTCGACGCTACATACGATCTTGAGGAGTTGCTGCTGGAGGAAGCCCCGCTCGAGGCACGAGCACGTAGACAGAAGCCCAGAGAGGCACTAAAGGACGATGCCACCGAGGCTGAGATTCGTGCAGAGGAGCTACACAAGATGATCGAGACGCTGTTTGAACCCTTCAACTACACCGTAGTTGCAGACACGAGGCCCGCGGCCGTCGTAGTTCCAGACCCCAACGACTCGACATGTGGCTCGAGAACCAGCAACCAGAGCAATAGCGACCACGCTCCTGCCCCAGTTGCGGCTCAGCACGACCCCTGGGGACGTCCTCTGGCAACCCAACGGTCCCAGGAAGGCGACCTCCACCCTACGCGTTCCACGACCATGACCGCCCGCTCCACAACCCACTCGCCCAACGGCAGCCCTCCGCTCGCTACAGCCGCCCTAAACCGAGGCAACAAGTCCACCACCGGCTCGCAAGCATCGCAACGCGGCGAGCGTGCAGATTACTTCCCTACCGAGGGCACCGAGAACACAATACCCTCCTTTTCACGACCTACCAACAGCCGTCCGCGCGGATCGCAGCGCAGTACGAGTATGGGCGGCGGTGTACAGGTAGTCCTCGACGGAACCGGTTCTTGGTCAGAGATGGCTAACCAGAGCTCTGCGCTTGTACAGACGCCTCAAACCGAGAAACCATCCGGCATGCTCGGCTTCCTCAGCCGAAAGAAAGGCCGGGACAGGAGCCCCAAGGCCAAAGAGAGAGGTGTGTTGGGTAAGGAAGGAGCCCGAGTCATCATCAGCAATACCTGATGGTCTCGGTTTCGTTTCCAACCCAACCACCCTCACCCACGGCTCGACGAATTCCTTTGCGACGTGTTTGTTTCGAGTCGATTTTCCTGCGAGGCGTTACGGCGACTTTGGCATACCATTTTGCGCTTCTGGCTTGACGCCCTGCTTGCTTTTCTATATTGCATACACATGCATTTCCACAGTCATACGTGGTGTGCACGTCGGCGTTGTTGGTCTTTTGTTCTGCGTTTAGATGCGCAACGTGTAGCATGTTGGCATAGATTTCCCAGGGTGGTGACATGGGGTAAGGAGAGAAGAGAAGAGAAGAGATGGACACAAGAAAGAAAGAAGAATTTAGAAGGCGCCTCTCACAGGCTGCATGTATATTTGGCTGTGTATCCAGTGTTTACAAGGCAGGAGGTAATGGCTGGGCTGGCCATGGAGTTCTTGCTGTTCGAGGCCAAGACGGGGGAGAGGAGGGAATGTCCTCATCTCCACTATATTATTTCTGGTTATCATACCACGAATCAATACCCTTATGCTTCGACCCCTCCCTCTGCTTGTTACAATCTAATCTCTCCACGTGCAGAGTATGTTGTTATTTTGGTGTCTTGCAAGCCAATATTGCCAGGCTCGATTTGATTCAATTCGATTGATTCGATTGATTCGCGTGCAGAGCGCAACAAGGCGGTTGATTATATATTGTCATCTACGAATCGCTTGTTATTGCACTAGAGTTGGTCTTGTGTTGTTGTATTGGAGTTGGTCTTGGGTGGTGAGTGCATTAATTGTGCAATGAGAGGCATTTTTGGGAAAGTAGTTTGGTAGCTACATGAGGTTCTGTCTGTCGTTTGCAGACTTTCCATGTGCTATCCAATTCAGACTCCAAGATGTTGAACGTGGCTCTGATATGAACAACTCTCTTCTATCTGCATATCAGATCACACTTGAGGTTGATCGATGGTGACGTCGTGTGCGATGAACTCCCCCACGTCCGCTCCTTTCACCCACTGCACAGTCGTAGGATCGACATGATGAAACTGGTTTAGAGGGCATGTTTTAACGGCTTTGCCGACACACTTTTTACTATGACAGACATGGCCGAAAATGCAGTCGGACCAGCGACACTCGCCGCCGTTGGCGCAAGGGACGAACCTCATCCTGAACTGCATATAAGTGAGCATCTTGTCGTTGACGTCTGCATGGTCCCAAGGACATGATGTTCCGTTGCGACAACTGTTGGCGAGATGGTGCCAGTTGCATGGTTGTTGTCCAGTTCGTGGGAACCGATTGGCGAATTCAAGGAAGTCGCGGTCTCGAGGATACGTCAAGGAGAGATCGAGTCGCTGGTTGTCTTTGTTCAGTGGTACATGTCCCGGCTGTTTGGAGAGAGGAAGTTGGCCTTGTAGTCGACCCTTTGTGGGGCTGATAGCTTTGACACTTTTGTTGGTCAGTGTGTCGAGTGTATGTTGAGCATGCTTTCGTTCGCACGTTCCAGCGACGCAACTCTTCTAAATGTAATGAGCGAATGATCGTTACAATAAGAAAACAGCGTGTATACCTTTTTGCTTGTCATGCGTAGTAGATCAGTGCCGATTATGCTTCCATTGTGTGTTTGCTGCAGCTCTTTCTTGACAGAGTCTTCCTTGTTCGATGGCAAGAAGATACTGGGAAAAGCCGTCATAGGCAGAGACAATGGCAGAGCTTCATAACCGGCGCCCATTTTGGCTCCTTCTACCACAGTGACGTTGCCTGCTGACTGCTGTAGAAGACTGAGATAGGATGCTCGACCCCATGCAGCAAACAGGACGTGCTTGCACAAATGATCACTCTGGGCGCCAACGAAAACCTAGAAAAGAAGAAGACCAACATTGTAACTCGTGTTAGTGGCACTTGCAGTTTGCTTGACGTCATTTGCTCTTTGGGAAGGTGTGAAAGGTGCTGGGGCTTGCAAGAAGAAACGAGCAGCAAACCGTCATTTAGCAGGTGCCGCAACTTTGCATGAATTCAATCCAGTCTACCTCTACCCGTAAGAATAACGACTGAAGCTGGAAGTATCCAACAAACAAGCGATACGGTGCCAGACACTACAACGCTACCTGAGGAAGAAGGTCTTACTGAGTGCCAGGGGTAAAGGCCGAAGCAACACTGAAGAACTTGCGAGATCCCTGAACGATCTCACCATCGGGAGTTGCTGGCCAACGTGCGATGAACTCCAAGTTTCGATCGATAACTGTCATCTCGATCAAGATGGTGACCTTGTTCAACAAATCTCCGTCTCTCCTGTTTGCAGCACGGATCCTTTTCTGCATGCTAGTCACTTCAAACTCAACCTCCCCAATCGGTGTCACCTTTCCATCGTTCTTCGGATGCTTGACCTGTAAGTAGTCCTCTGTACACGTTTCGGACGCCCAGAGTTTCTCCTCGATAACCCACTCCGTCTGGTCGGCATCGAAAAGATGCTCTGACTCGAATGTCACGACATGAACTGACTCTAGCATCATGCTGTTCTGCACGTACGTTAGTATACATTCGTGAAACAGCCAGCAATCAAGTACCTTCTTGACAATCCAACGGATGGTGTCCATCACATAACTTGTCTCTTCTTGAGCGTTCCATTTCGTTGGCTGGGTGAGTACCTCAGCCGGGTACTCTTCGAGATCAGAATCACATGGTATGTGGCGGAGTATACCGATACTCTGACAAGGGATGCGTGACGGTCCGCTGGCTTTGTTGATAGAGCGCAAGATCGCCCCTGTAGCTACGCCAGTAGCGCTCATATTCCTTGGTGGAAACCGCAGCTTGAGAGGCGTTCCAAGCTTCTTCGCAAGTCGATCCCTCTGCTCTGTAAGATAACTTCGGAGACAAGGCGAGTCACCGAAACCTCCAACGACAACAATCTTGTTGACCTCATAGCCTGACTCTTCAGCTTTGATGATGGCATCTTCCATCATGTTTCCAATCTTCTTAACAGAGGGTTTGAAGATAGTCCAGATATCTTGACTGCAGCGGCGTCAGTGAAGCCTTGTGTTATTGCCAGTATGCAACCTACTATGCCAACTGGAGGTGGTTCTTCTGAATCCTGTCATCGTCTCTGCTCTCCCTCAAACCCCGTATACGGATTGGGTAGGTTCGCTCGGTGTCGTTGTACTGAAAATCCCGTTTGATATCGTTCTCGAATCTCGGCATGATCTCGGCTTCGATGATTGTGTCAATCGTGGTGTCGAGAGATGGGTTTTCTAAGTAGAATTCGTTGCGCAGGATACCCTTCACAAGGCGTCTGAACCTGTCGTTCAAATCACCTGCACCAACCATCGCGCCTGAAAGAAAGTTAGCTTGCCACTGAATATGGCACGATATACAGACGTACCCATTGCCTCATGCACTTCAGATCCCAGTCGTAAAGGTTCAGTTAGTGCTATGCGATAGATTCCGATATCAGTAGTGCCTCCCCCACAATCAATCAGTACAAAGCACTCTCCACGCTGCGAGGTATTTCAGTTACTACATCGGTTATATCAGATATGTTTCACGTACCTCTAGCTCGTTCAGCGATTGAGTAAGCGCGTGCATGCCTTGAGCTTCGGCCTCATGGACGACGAAAAGGTTGCAGGGTGATTCACCGTCAGTGCCGAAACGCGTTTCTATCATCGCAGACTCTATTGCTGCCCCCAGGACAGAGATAGCGTGTGGATCGTAACACACAGGGACACAGAAGGTTACTTCGACTGATAATGGTGTGTCAGCATTTCATTTACGAGTCAGGTTCTAAACATACCACTGCTTCCTATTTTGAAGTCTGGACCCAAGCGTGTCTTTGTTGCTCGAAACACTTCGCGGAAGAAATGAAGGAATACGTCTTCGTTGTTTTTGATGTGACCTTGATCGATGATGGACTCAAGAGTCTCATGCAGCTTCTCTTTAGAGACTTGAGCGTAGTCGGTCTTGTCGAGAAGCAATTTCATCATTGTGACGCGACCTGTCTCATCATAGACTTTGCAATAATCGATGTCTTCGTCGTCTTCTGCGATACGGTGAACCTCGTTTCCGAAACGCATACGAATGTCGCGTGCTTTGATGTGTCCGAGAGGCTGTGCATCTTCTCTGGGATACCAGACTTCTGTGGGTATCTGTCGGTTGGTGAGATTTTGTTGCTTCTCACCAGGGAAGTTGTCGATTGTGAAGATTCTGTCCATGGGAGTACCGCGTCTGTACCATGCAACGGTAGTGTAGGTTGTGCCGAAATCAATAGCAATGTGCCACTCAGGCTTTCGATTTCTGGTCTCGTGAGGTATGTCAGCGACAGATGCGCGGGATACCTTGGCTACAGGTTCGTCATCAGACGAGATGTATTCGGTTATGCGTTTGGCCGAGATCGCCATCTGAGACAGTGCAGTCGTCGCTGCCTTGCGCGGGACACGAGATCGCACGCCACGATTTCGATGCATCATGCGTAGACACGAGTTTGGCCAAAAAATGAAGTGTTTGGAAAAAGGGTGGTTGAGGCTATGAGATATGAGAAGAAGAAAGAGTGGAGTTGTCTTGTCCCTTGGTAAGATGAGGTACTGCAGTGGAGGTGAAGGTAAGTGCAGTCACGCAGCGCAACAATAGCAACGTCAACACCACAACATTGGGTCCTAGCTACTCACTTAGGTGAGCTAGCCGGATGACATGATAGGTGGTGAGCGTGATAGTGTGCGGAACACAAAAGTGTTGGAAGAGAGCAGGAAGGAAACGCGTCGAACGGTCATGCTCACGGTGAACCCCCAGACGATCAGGGCGCTGCTTGCCGTTATGGAAACTATTAGTCTTCCTCCGTTCGTTTATGTTTGCTTCCTTGTTCGCCTCGTCACCACCCCCAACCTCTCGCAACGACCGCCATTTCTGCCATTTTTTTTTTCTCTTAAAGATTCCACAGGACAGCCTGGCGCGCAACCGCTATGTCGATCCCCACTATTCAAAGAAAGCCATACGGGCCAGAAGAAACCGCTTTCATCATCGTTTATGCAGACCGCTGCATTGACCGTGGTGAAGTCTACCACGAAACGCTCGAGACAGAATTCAACAACAGGTTCTCTAGGTCCGCCACTTGGACTTATCTAAGAATAAAGCTCAAGGATCTCCTCAAGGTTTATGGCGTCAAAGAATTGTCTTTGCCAGATTTCGAGAGATTGGGTACTAATTGTATCGACATTGCTGCGCTGCCTCCCGAACTTCGAACAGCGATTAATAATCTTCGCTCCGAATGGAATCTTTCAGATTTGAACAGTGATATACCCACACCGGATTCTGCAACGGTTGATAGTGATTCGACTTTGCGTAATGAGACCGTAGGTGCACTCCTGTAATCGGGTTGATTGGACTAACCATCGACAAGGTAAGTAGCAAAGCTGGTACAAATCACCAGAAGACAACAGAAAACAACGCAAAGACCTTGGGTCCATCAAACCATGGTCTCCGAAGCGTGAAGAACAGTTCTATGTCTGCAAAGCCTACACCCGCTAGAGACGGCGCACAGGAGTGTAGTGAAACTGAAGCCGAGGTAAGTTGGATGCTTTCACTGCCTCTTCTTTCCGTGAAACTGACAGCACGAAGTACCTCAGTGATCGTGAAGACGATACGGACACAACAAGGTCGTCTCCTCCCTCTGATCGAAGCTCGCGTCCAGAGGGTGTGATTCCCAAGAAGGCTTCAAGAAGGAAGAGGGCATTGTCAGTAGATGATGACTACAGACCTGGTCTCAAGTCCAGCAACCTAGACAAAGCTTCCTCTACTCGTAGTTCTGTCAGCAAGAAAGTCAAATTGTCTCCAAAACTGAACGCACCTGTCGAGCAACAGCAAGCTACAAAGACTAGTCGAAAGGTTGCAAGAGAGGACGGAACCGCTGCGAGCTCTGGAAACGATGACAAGTCTCATACCGAAGAAGCTCTTGGTTCTCCAAGCACTGCATCGGTTTCGGCTGCTAGCAAAAGGGCAATCATCGAGATATCCGAAGATGAAGCCGCCACAACCGACCCTTCACCAAAGAAGCAGAAAACCTGCAAGTTTACCCTTGAGGAGATCAATCAAAAGGTCGACGCTTGTCTTGGACTATGCCGTGTCTTGGTTGCTGATCAGCAGAGTCAACCGGAGGAGATCATCGAGCACATCAATCAGATCGTCCGCACCATCAAAGACACTCCTGGCTCTATGGTTGAGAACTTCGCCAAGGACCTCGACTCCCAGCGGGCTCTGAAAGTGAAGTACCGTACCATGGCCCAGAAACTCGTCGGCTTTGTCGATCTCACAAACGGTACCGAGTTCCCCAAAGTACCGCCCCAGAAGGAAGTCAACCAGATCTGGGCAGCCTTCTACGAGCATATTGTCTCAACCGTCGGCGTTAACAACATCGAACCAACACCCACCCCCGAAGGTGCAGGCTATCTTAGCCGCTGCGCCGAAGAAATCGCACATGGCAGAATCCCCGACTCCCAGCTCAAAGCCTGCGTCGCCAGTCTTTCAGACCACCTCATCAGCCCACATGCGCAACAGACACTCATCAGCGCCCTCTTCTGCCGCTGGATCTTCTCCTCTCCCGAACCGATGCTCAAAGACATGCACTCAGCCGGCATGATGCAGTTGTATAACGCCACGATGGCCACAGAACAACGCGACCACGATGGACTACCAAAAGTCCAACACTTGGATAAAGTCGCTACCAAGCTTCTCTTTGAAGACCCAAACTTCCAGGCCGTGAAATTCAACCACCGCGTCTCAGCCTTCCAGACCCGCTTCGCGCAAGCAAAGAACATCATCTGCGCCCCATCCCGCATCGCGGCGCGCATGAAACCAGAAGAATTTGCCGCCGATGCAGTGCGCCTCAAGCAGCGCCTCCTGCTCAGTCCAAAGGAATACCGCATCCACTTCGTGCGTCCTGGCACGGTGTTCGATGCGCACTACATGCAGGCGTACGATGACAGCAATGATGTTGTCTCGGATGTAGAGGCGGCAGGGAGGAAGGTAGCACTTTGTGTGTTTCCGGCGCTGGTGTGTAGGGAGCCAGATGATGTGCGGGTGGGTGCGGGTGTAGAGAGTGCGTTGTGCAAGAATAAGCGGTTTTTTCCGACTTTCATGGAGAAGACGGAGAGTGCGCCGGTGGGTGGGCTGAGTAAGGCTGTGGTGCTGGTGTTGGATGAGTGAGGATGGTGTGCTGCTGAGGTGGATTAGTGAGAGATTTGAGTCGCTTGTGCGTTCAACTTTGGTTCTCCGGGTATCAGTAGTATTGTTCGAGTAGGGTTTGGAGACACTGATGAGCCCTTGGATAGCTGTTCTTCACCTGCTTCGATTACCGACGCTGAGATAGTCGACACGAGCGCACATGGAAGGATCGAAATAGCGAAACGGAAACGGGTATCCAATTGCTAGCTCTCCACGCGCATGTCTCCAAAACCCACCAAGAACCAAGTAGTCACCATCAACACCGACACTAATGGCGTTCAGGCATCTGGTGCTGCCTCTTCGCATATCCCATCTCATCAAGCACCGTCTGCAGCCTCCCCTCCTCCCTAACCACATCCCTCACAACCTCACTCACATTCCCCTCGAGCACGACCTTGCACCCCCTTGGCAACCACCTCAGAATATGGAATGCATTCGCATAAACGCTTGTCGCATGTGTCATGCGCCCATCATCCGGTAGACTCGCCTGCAGTATGATCTTGAACGTTTTCAATCCCCAGCAATACCGTAATCCCAGACGCACGAGATCTGCGAACCCGTCGAGAATGTCGTGGTGGGAGGGAATGGTAAGGACGACGTGTTTGATTAACGATCGCGAGCGTTGGTGGAGTGTGGAGAGGGTGTGGATCCCGCTGAGGAGGGAGAGAGTGAATGTGTTTGCGCTGTAGAGGACGGAGCGCGCTTCTTTGTAGATCTGTTGATTGAGACGCAGGATCGTAGGAACGATGGGATCGAGGGGTGGGACTATATCAGGCGGCGGACTGGGAGCGCGCGGACGCCGGACGCGCGTGGATAAGTCGGTGGGGGAGGGCAGTGTTTGTGACTCTGCGTCGAGAGTGGTGGAGATATCCTCGGGGTCTTTCTCGGGGGCGCGCGGGGCATGCAAGTAAAGTGGTGAGTCGCGGTGGAGTGCCATGTGGTATATGTGGATCCGCAGCTCGGCAGGAAGTTGCATGAATGGGAAGATGTTGGGAACAAAATGGGTGTCGTCAATTGGTGGAGATGCTTGCGACTCGGTCAACAAGCTCGCTTCTGGCGTGGGAAGGCCATTGCGGATTGTGGTAGTAGAAAGGCCGGGGTGTAAGATACTATGACGGCCAGCGCTGGCCTCCCTCTTCTCCTTCAATCTCTTAGATGCTCGCAACGGCTCTGCGGGTTCTTGCTGCTCAACAGTCGCACTGCGACGCGCTCGCTTGCCCAGTGCCTTTCCTCGAGAGGGCTCAGCCATGTCCAATTATGTCTCTCCAACGATAATCGTATTCCAAGTGGTATATATGCAATGTACCGATACGGCGAATCCTCGCGGCTACGCGTTGCGCACCGACCAGGGCATGGAGTGTTTACCAACGACAACGTAGTCGACAGATTGTAACGTATTCAAGACACAACAACAAACGCGCACAATGCAAGAAGGTCCCAAAAGTCTATTGAACAAACAATGCGACCGTGAAGTGGATAAGACAAGTCGAGGTTTGCCAGCGCCAACGAGGCAAGGTTTGCGGGGTTGGGGTCGATGTCCTGGAGGCGCGACGCGGGAATGTGCTCCACTTCGGTCCAGACCCACTTCTTGCATGTCACGTGTGTTCCACCGAATAGTTCATGGGTGTCAGAACTGTGGCATCCGTGAGTGGGGCCGGCTGACAGCACTCGCATGGTAGGAGTACGACACTTGTGCAGCAAAATGACTGACCGCACAAGCAACAATGGTATACCCGTCTAACTAACTACCGCACCACCTGTATCCACAAGCCCGGCACGATGTACATCCGTGCTGATGAAGCAATGAAGACTGACTCTGCTCTAGAAAGGAAATACACAGCGTCCATGAAACCACCGTTCCTATGTTGCATCCTTCCTGACTAAGAGAAGCTTTTAGGTATCTCCGCCACCGTGCAGCAGTCCCTAACGAAATAAAAAGCTGATATAGGGTAACGCTCCAAGATCAAATATCAAACAAGAAAACGCTTCGCCACTTTGACCCACAGTGCATGAAGCCTCTAAAGGTCTATTAAGTTGTTACCTCCTTGAGACCTTTGCTGCTGCTGCTGACCGCCAAATGGATTCGCGCTTTGGCCGCCGTATGGGTTTGCCCCAAAGTTGCCAGCAGGTCCAGTCTGCGCTGGCATCATACGGTTTTGCTGGGGCATGCCAGTGAACTGAGAGTTGAGGAAGGGGTTGTTACCAGTCGCGTTTGCGTTGATTCGGTTCAAACCTGCGCCAGCTGAGTTGACAAAAGTACCAGGTGCTGTGTGCTGAGCCGGAAGACGAAGGTTGCCAACGTTTCCGAAGGTGTCCTGTCCTTCTCCCGTTGCGAGAAGCGTGTTGAGCCTGGCTGCGTGAGGGTCCATCTCTTTCTGCGGCTGCGTTGGCTGTTGCTGTTGCTGTTGCTGAGGTGTCGAGAATGATACTGGCGGGTTGAACGAGGTGTTGTTGAACTGGGTCTGCGTCTTCTGCTCTTGCAGCGTGTTCAGCGATGGCACACGAGCTGCTTGCGTCGCAGTCTGTGGTCGGTTGAAGCCCTGCGCGAATGGGTTGTTGGACCCAGTAGGTTGGGGCATCAGAGCCTCCTGCTGGTTGTTGCTTGCCCATGGGTTGTGAGCTCCAGGCTGCAGCGTGCTCTGCTCCTGGATGGGTTGCTGCTGCTGTTGCTGCTGCTGCTGACCCATGCCGCCACCGAACTGGCTGTAGGGGTTGCTCATATTGAAAGAAGTCTGTTGTGGCTGCAAGTACTGCGCCTGCTGCTGTTGTTGACCAAACTGATCGAATCCAGTCGGCTGCTGCTGTTGGAATCCTCCACCATAACCGCCATAACCGTTCTGGAAGCCTGTCTGCTGAGGTTGCATACCGGTTGGCTGAGAGTATGCGTTGTTGAGGAAACCGGTGTTTTGAGGCTGTTGCTGCGGCTGTTGCTGGTCCATCAGATTGCCGAACCAGTCGACCTGACCTTGCTGCTGATAACCCTGGTTGTTGCCAGTTGGCTGGTAGGAATTGGGCTGCGCAGGCGCATCACCAAAGAGCAGGTCTGCGTTTGTCTGTTCCAGCTCTCGCCGACGTAGTTCCTCCTCTTCCTTGCTGAGCTTGATTGCCTTTGCGAGATCGTCATCATCGCCTTCGGTGACATTGCCCCGATCTCTGCGCTTCCTCTCTTCCTCAGCCTCGTTTTTACTCGCTTCGAGAGCCAGTTTGAATTCGAGGTCCTCATCATCGCGACGCGGGCGCGCATTGCCTCCCTCTCGTCGTGGCCTATGCGAGCCCTCCCCGTTGTGTCCAGCGCCGTGATTTCCTGGGTACTCCTCGATGCCAGTCACGCGTGACTTCCACGACTTTCTGTCGGCTCGCTCGGCGCGCAATCGGTCTTCATCCATGATTAAAGACGTCAGCTCCTTGGCCGCCATGCGCACTGTCTGAAGTCAGCTTTATCCATGAGGCTTGACTGAGCGTAGCCTACCGTTCTGGCCCACATCGCGACCATCTTCGTCGGTGTACTGGAACTCTCGCAGTGTCTTGATGATGTAGATGTTCTTGCGCGCCCATGTAACGACCAACTCGGAGCCTTCGTGGAGACAGTAGTCAAGAACCTTGAGCGATTTGAGAACGTGACGCCAGTTCTTTCCTTTGTCGTTCAGTCGCTTGTCTAGCATGTCCATGACCTGGTAGAAATCGGTAGAACTGCACAAATTGTTAGCGCAGCTTTCGCAGCTGAGAAGGTAAATCGTGCCTGTTAAAGGTGATCTGAGCGATCTCAGCCATATCTGAGCCCACCGGACCCCACGGGTCGTTGCTGGTGGCATTGCGCACTTTGACCTCTACCGCCGAATAGCCCTTTGTGACTGAAGCAGCTGTCAGTTGCTGAAGAGAGCAAAAAGCGGGCGCTGTAGCTTACCATTCTTCACGCTTCTTACGACCTTACTCATCTTGGCTGTGTGGTGAGGGGTTCAGGGTGAGAGGACCACGATTGTATGCGACAGGCAGGATGGGACCGTGAGTGAGGTGTGCTCGACAGTTGTAGGGTTGTCGGTCCGTTGAGTACGTGGAAGCTCTAGCGTTGGGTATGATGCAAGATGTCTGCGGTTCTCCTTGGCAGGCTGGCCAATGAAGTTGCCGAGGTGGCGGAAACAGCGCGGCTGTGGCAGTGCAAGTGAAAGCGGATAAGAATTGCGAGTGATACAGTCGTCGTAACGGCAGTGAGCGGCAAGTCTGGGTTGAGGGCGCGATGCAGATGCAGGACAGATGCGGGTGCTTCGTCATGCGAGGCTGGGGAAGCTCGGCGCTGGAGAAGCCGATCCAAGCGACGCCCAATGCATCTCAGGCACCACCACTAAGTAACTACCACTGAACACGACTTGGATGTCTGTCGATTGATACTGAGTAGAAGCTTATGGTGAAGTGGACAGGCCAAAGCCCTGGTGTGATCTAAGACAATAAGCCATGTGCTGCTGCTGTTCAAGAAAGCCTTGATCGTACATTCACACTCAACGTCTTGTTTCTCAAGGCAAGAAGACAAACCCATGGAACATCCAGAGCATTGCCCAGGTCAATGTACCGACGCAGTATAGACCTCATGCCACTCATGTATCCATACGGGAGATCTGTTAATTGAATTGCGGTATATTATTTTCCTACTACTTGCGCAGATAATGTGTTTAGTCTAAGAGCGGATTTACGTCCTTCATTAAGTACCGGTCTAAGTGAAAGTGTGCCTGTGTGCATAGGAAAGAACCAAGATAGAGACCCGGGACGCCCTTGCCAGAGACTCGCTCAACTCCACCACCCACCGCACGGGACCACCCGTTTAGAGAAAATCGACCTTGCTCCTTCACCCAGATCCGACCATAGAGGGAAAAAAACTTGTGACAAAATGGGACGGCTCGATTGAGAGTACAAAAGGAAACCTGAAACAGACAGACGGAGAAGAGTACTGTCGAGACCCAGCAAGACCCATGAAAACCGCCATGCAGGAGGACCGATCGATCGCGATAACACGCCAGTTAACAGGAAGGAAATTTTTTGTGAGAACACAGGGGTATAGGTCCTGCCAAAGAACACCAATGTAATGGAATCGGGACTCAGACTGCTATTGATACAATGGAAGAGCGAACGACTTATTGCACGGCGGGCGCCCACATCTCGTTGCCCATCCTCTGCTGATTCGGGTTGTAGTGGTCTGGCTCGGTGCTGTTGGGACGACGGATGTTGTGGTTCTGGTAATACATGCTATTTTGCGAGTTGCCGTACTGAGGCTCAGGGTATACGTAGCCATTGTCGGCGGCTCCCGGTGAGGGAAGAGCCTGCTGAGAAGGTGATTGCCAGCCCATAGCAGCCATGTGAGGGCTGCCGTTGGCGCTGCCTGTACCAGATTGGTTGTGATTGGCAGATGCCGGGGGCTCAAGGATCGGAGGTGGGCCGTACGCGCTGGGGTGTGAAGTGATGGTGGGACGTGAGTTGCTCACGCTGGAGGTATAGGATTGCGAGGTCAACGCTGGAGAAGCACGCGGGCTTTGCTGCGGCATCTCACTGCGCATGTGAGGAGGCACGTTGATACCACCCATGTAGGCGTAATCGGAAGCCTGGCGGTGCATAGCAGGAACCACACCAGCAGGCATGCCGTTAGCGGGTGAGAGGGAGAGAGTGCGGTCGTTAGGGGATGGGGTGTTCAATGGCGACTGGGTCTCCGAGTAGTCACCGCCATCTGAGCGACCAGTCCTGCTGGGTGCGGCCGCACGAGAGGCAAGAGCAGCAGCTGTAGCAGCGGCAGCTTCCTCGACGGTACCAGTGTGGTGGTTTTGGTGACGAGTCAAGGTGGTACGACGCGTGAAAGTTTTCTGGCAGTCGGCGTAAGGGCACTTGTACGGTCGCTTGCCAGAGTGGATGCGGCGATGGCGAGCCAGAGAGCTGGAGTCACTGAATGGCTAGAGAGTGTGTCAGTGTGTGTGCAGGGGATGGAGCTCGTGTTGACATACCTTTCCACAACGCTCGCACATATGCGGCTTCTCACCCGTGTGGACGCGTTGGTGCACTGTCAGGGCAGAGCGCTGAATGAACTGCTTGCCGCAGTTGGGGTAATCACACACGTGAGGACGAATGCCGCTGTGAATACGTTCTGTAAAAGTCAGTGCGTGCTTTGCGCGTTGTAGGCCCAAGCTCCAAGCTTACCATGACGTGCAAGGTCACTGCGTCGCGCGAAGCCCTTTCCACACGTCGAACACGCGAACGCCTTTGGCGGCGCTGTGTCGGACACGGGACGGCCTCCATGCTGCTGGCCCTGCTCCTGCATTTGCTGCTGCGGTTGCGCGTAGGCGTGCTCTGGCGGCTGGGGAATGTAGTTGTTGTTGTTCAGCATGGGCATCGGTGCCTGCATCTGGGTGGGCGAGGGATAGCGCATGCCGTTCATGTGCTGGGCGGCCATTTGGGGATACGCAGGCAGCTGCTGCTGTGGTTGCTGCGACGAGTATCGCGACGAGTCGGACGGATGGGGCGACACGCCACGCTCAGAGCCGTTCTCTGATTTGATGTGGCCGCCGTTCATGTACGGCGCTGCACCGAAGTGCTGCTGCTGCAAGTCGTGCTGCATTGCGCGTTGCATGCCGAAATAGTCTCCTGTACCTGCGTGGGCTGTTAATCGCGCGTTCAGAATCGTGTCCAGCTCCATCTCCTGACCAGAGCAAGAATGTTTCGCGTAGCGCAGGGTCGGCGAAAGGGCTCAACGGGGCCCGACGAGCAAGGAACGGGATGGAGCGCACCAATAAAAGGGAGAGCGGGCTGGTGGTGAGCCTCGCAGTCGCAAGGAGGCGCTGTGTAATGATGATGGTGATCAGCGAGCCTCAAAAGAGTGCCGTGGTGAGTGGCCCGTTCCTTGGGGGAGTCGAAGTGCTGGGGCGGACCGCGTGCGGGTCAATGCAGAGGTTGCACTAGATGGCGATGTCAGTTTGGGTGCTGGAGGAAAGCCGCGCCGGCCGTGGCAGAGACGGAAAAAAAGTGAAGAGCGTCGCGCCTACTAGGCACGCCGGGCCACGTCCACCGACTCGAATAGGGGAGCAAGCGGTGAAGGGCCTGCGAGGGCACTGCGCGGGCTGCACGTGACGCAAACGGGCTGCACATGGAGAGACAACGTACCGGAGATTGTAAGGAGTGTGCAGAGGAGTAGGAAAGTGAGTTGCGATGAATGTGAGGCGTGGTGTTGTGAAAGTACTTCTTTCCTCGTCGCGCGCGGAGAGTTCAAAAGAGGCTAGTGCTATTTGCAGCCTAGTGTGAGAAGGCGTCCCCTGGCACAACCAGAACGATGTGCAGCGACTGGCAAGCGTGCGTGCGGCGTCAAAGCTCAGAAAGGCCTCTGCGCAACTGACGACCACTGCAGATATGGCTGCTGGACGACTGTGAAACTGTGACTTTCACCCACACGTGTCTCTGCCTCAGATGTGGCAGACGGATGGCGCTTCGCACGACGAGCAGGGGGGGAGGAGCCGACCGCTGAATAAATTCTCAGCTGTCCGTGGAGGTAGCCGCGCAATCCGAAAGGGCGATGCAGTCGGTGCAGTCCAACCTCGTATTGGGCCAGATGCTCTTTTCGCACTGCTTTAACGGTCCTGTATCGGCTGCGCTGGCTTGAGCCAGTTCCCTTCTTGCAAAGGGTACAGGTGACGTTGGCCTGTTCGAGATGCAGGCGCGACCCAGCAGACTCTTAGTAGGGACCGTACAATGGCTTGCTTTGAACAATTCACTCAGAGGCGCTCGCTGAACACCCTCGTGGCAGCACGGAACTGTGTCTTTCCTGGAATCAAGCAGGGCAAGTTGAGCGCTGGAGACTGCTGTGCCTTGTGTCAGCTTAGTTTTTTTTGGCCAGCTGTGCCACGTCTGTTGGCTGACGATCTGCTTCAGGAATGTACATGACTGTAATGACGGAACTTACATTGTCCAGGTTGATCTCTTTGTTGTTAGTGAGCCAGCTAATTGGTTGAGGCTGGTGATAATACTGCAGGTTTGCGACAAAGTCAATCGTGTGTCACTCGATCTTTCAGTACAGTTCAAATGGTGGAACAAGCATCTCTCTCATACCAAGGCGCAGGGGACACTCATATACAGATTACAGAACAGCCCTCATGAGCCTCACGATGCTGGCGTTTCAGGAGCAGCCCCATCCTTGTGTTCATCTCGCGCTCGACAGACTACAGCTTCACCATCACGTTTCTGTTAGTTCTCCGCTGCTACCTGTCAAGGCGCTATGGCATCCTGCGGCCTACTTTCAGCCGTCAGTGGCGCCCGCGTGCGCGAATTGGGCTCCACAACCCGAGCGGCAGATGTTGACAAAAGACTGCCGCATAACTTTGGGAGCCCATCCAGGGCCATGGCCGAGCAGAATCTGGCAGGCGCGCACGCAACACACCCAGTGGCTGCGCGTGAGATTGAGATTGAATGCTCATCTTTCGATACGCAAACATGGGGTTGACGCTTGTTGCCGCAAGTAGGAAGGTGCGGCGGCGCATTGCAGCTTCCGCCATGGGTCACCCCGTCATCCAGGGCGACCACATTGAAGCCCGCGTCCGGTCCGAGCAGCTGCGACGCATGGAGCGACAATTGAGAACCTCCTGCACACGCAGCACAATGGCTTAACAGCCGTGACGCCATTGGTAGACATCAAGTTTTGTTTGCGAGGCGAAGTCTTGCGGTGAGCAGCCCCTGATCGTCCCTCTCCACTGACTAGCGGACATGAACTGCTGGTGAGTGCATTCGACGTTGATGAACTTCGACCACGTCTGTCTCACAGCAACGCGTCAAAGCACTGCATCGCGGTACAGGAGCCTGCCATGGACTCTGCCACGCATCTGCTGTCTTCGCCACCCACAATGAAGCGGCGTAGCAGCTGCGGCGCAATACACCGTATCTTCAGTACCCAGCGATGCTGATATTGTGGGCCTTCCTGACGGCTACGGCAATACACGTCACCTTGCACAAACCTATCGAGGGTTTATCGGCAGGGCCATCGGTGCATTTGCACTTAGCACTGCTGTGGCTTCTTGTCGAAACTGACCAACACTCTGTCGTCCCACGCCAAGCCAGTCCTTCACAAAATAAACTATACACTGCGCTTCCTCTAGTCGAATCAAGTCAGAGTAAACTAAGAACACACGCAACTCACTGGTACGCACGTCAAACAAGAGCAACGTGGGCAAGTCGTCGTGGTGTTCAGCACTCTCCATTCGCGACATTGAGCACACTCTGTCACCGATTCTTGCCGCTGCCCAAACGCATGCTTCCGCCAGATCCGTCTGTGCGCCTCCGTCCCATGATTCCGGTGCACAAAGGCACGCGCGCTGGCGCTGCCGGGCCCACTTCCAGCCTCGCCGCACGTTTGGTGATTGACACCCACGCCGCCATCTGCCAGGGGCTGCACAAATCGCCATACAATCAGTTTCTCCATGATATCCAGGTCTCCAGTGTCGCTCGTAGCTGAGGCGTGCTTTTCGACGACAACTGTGATTTTGCGCGCATCCGCAATTGGCATTTTGTCAGGAAACCCGTTCAGATTGCGGCCACCACTGCAACATACCCGGCTGTTTCACTACTTTCTGTTCGCCGCACTTGCACCCGTCTTCCCCGTGCAGAGAATTACGGCGGCCTATTCTCGTCTTCCAGAAGCGCACTTTGCATCAGACTCCCATGCGCGCTGTGTCATGACTGGCCGGCGGCTGCGGCCCCAGCTCACACTGTCAACCAGCCCAGCCAACGTTCCGGTGCAGGGAAGCGTCCCATCCCTGCCGTAAGGCTTTCAAGGCGACCAAGCGCCCTTCTATGTAATTTCTAGAAGGAGCTCAGATCGATGGCCACACCCTGCACGCTGTGCGTCTGAAACTCCCTTGTCTTTTCCAGAAGATTACCCCTTTTACTAGCCCTTCAAGGAGTCTGGAGATGAAGGTCGACAACATACTTTGGTCACCTGGTTGGGCGAGCGCATTTGCCAACCCAAAGTGGGTTTTTATGCTGCGTGGGCATGCCCGTTAGTCATGAGACTACGTCGCAAGAGTTTGGGACCGAAAGGCGGGAGCGCGTGCAACTCCCCGTTGACAGAACAGAACACACAAGACGTTTCTTGAACCTCCGGCTTCCACGAACCAGGAAATTGACCGCGCACTATCGGCAGTCGAGTCTGCTCGGAACATCTGCTGTGCCTAGGTCGAACATGGAGTGTGTCTAGAGGTGTCTCGGAAGCACGGCCGCACTTCCGCAAGCAATTTCCTAGTCATGTGACAGACGAGGGTATCCTGGATGGATTTGAGAAATCCAGCCTCTGTTGATGACCTGTCGTCTCAGATGTGTGATCTGAGAAAGAACACGTCGAAAGCTTAGCCGTGTTCCCGGTTGACAATCTTTGCACGTTCACCCGTTGAGCCTGATCTTGACGGCCAGTGCCTCCCGCTGCGATACAACAGCGCACGTATAGACCCTGAGCTGCAAATACCTACTGGTGGCCTGCTCGATGAGAGGCATGGATCTGTCGGTGGAGGTTTGGGTGTATAGCCCAGGATCCTTGACAATAACCAAATGGCGGTTTTATATGGCGAAGATCGTTCTCATTGAATCCTTTCAGTGATTGTCTAAAACAGTCGGAAAATATATCAAGCTATCACGAACAGATCATCGTATTGCAATTCGAGACCACTAAGAATCGGCAATGTGATCAAGAAAGCTTCATGCTTATAACAGCGCGTAGAGTGTCATAATCTACAAAGTAAAGAAATGAAGATATACAAGCAAGAACAAAAGGTATCCTATCTTCAGTTATGGACCACGTGAACACACCTTGATATCCACATTGACAGGCAATACAAGTAGGCTTGTCTTTGATGTAGAGCATGTGGACACCACCATCTCTTTGGTGTGTTTCCCAGAGCCACTCTGGAGGCATCTTACGAAATCGTAGATTCATCACATCAAGGTCATACTTTACGATGTAGGCGACCCAGGTATAGCAATTGATCTCAACCCAAGATGTATCCGCGTAGAATACGATGCGAAAGCACTGGCAGCACACCACCGCACGTGTAAACATTGCACACTGCAGTCACCTGCTGGCAGTCTATATGATGAGGTTACAAATGGAACATGAAGCATTGTTGCGGATGTAAAGCTCCAAACCTTTATCTAAGCTATGCAGTGCTATGCATTAGGTATAGCAAGAGTAGATGAATCAACAGCCAACATTACTATGGCGGTTCCATACAAAACGTGCAATTAAGATGTCTTTTTACAAAGTACTACGAATCCAATCAAAAGCATGAGAGTGCCGTGATATACAACCTGAAACCAAAGAAATTCATCAGAAACAACCGACCGTTTATCCGGCCCAGACACTTCAAACCCTGGGTACACCTCCAGTGCCAAACAGTTCCATCCTTATCCTCTCGGTAGGAACACCATAGCTCTTCAGCTTAGCCTCAACATCCAACATGAACCGTTCCGGCCCGCACGTAAAGTAAAGCGTCTTCTCGTTGTTAGTGAAGAGCACATCCTTATCAACCTGATCCAAGTTGATACGACCCTTGATGTCATAGTCCCTCCCCTGCACCTCTCCCTCTTGTGGACTCGATGAAAAGTACACAGTGTGCAGGTTCTCTTTCTCAGCCGCCAGTCTGTCGATTTCCTCCTTGAACGCCCTGGTCTTGCTGTTCTTCGCACCCTGGATCCACGTCGCCGGCCTCGATCCGTTTTCAAGTGTAGTGTTGAGAATGCTGTTCAAGCATGTCAATCCTACTCCTGCGCTGATCAACACGACGGGTGCATCCTTGTTTTCTTTTTCCTCGTCAAAGTAGAAGTCGCCCCATGGATGGGAGACTTTGACGATGTCGCCGACGTTCTTCTTCTCGTGCATGATGTTCGATAGATACCCGGGGTGGCTCATGTGCTTCTCCTTGCCCACCTCAACGCCAGGCTCCCTCTTCACACTGATCCTCAGATAGTCCTTTCCCGGTGCATCGCTCAAACTGTACTGGCGCGCCTGCCACACGCCGCCATCGAGCTCATCGACAAAGACGTTGACGGAGATGTACTGGCCTGGTTTGAAAATTGGGAGTTTGAGGTTCGCATCGGCCGGTTCGAGGTAGAAAGATGTAATTTCCTCTGCTTCTTTTTCTTTGCGTGCGATGCGGAACTCCTTCCAATCTGTCCAACCCTTAGCAACCTCGTATAGCCCCTCTTCCTTATCGATCATGATGTTGGCCAATTGCCAGTATGCTGTTTCCCAAGCGCCGAGGATATCAGGTGTTGCTGCGTCACCGAGAACGGTCTTCATGGTCTTGAGGAGGTGCTCGCCGACAATGTTGTAGTGCTCGGGGCGGATGTAGAGGGAGGCGTGCTTGTGGCAGATCAATTCGACAGCAGGAGAAAGCTTGCCCAAGTCGTCAATATTGGATGCATATGCGTAGAGAGATCCAGCGAGCGCACGCGGTTGATGCCCGGTTGCTTGGTGCGTATTGTTGAAGATGTTTTTGAGTTCGGGATGGGCTTCGAGCATGTCTGCGTAGAACTTGGTGGTGATGGTTTCGCCATGTTGAGCCAACACCGGGACGGTAGCCTTGATGATCTGGACTTGCTCGGGGGTTAGGGCTGCCATTGAGAAGAATGCCTTTCTCTAGGTAGGCTCCTTTTCAGCGGTTGTCTTTTGTGGTGGTGATCACGATTTGGCGTGTATTGATGGTGGTGGTGATTGCGGCAATTTGAGATTGTTGATGTGATGTTCGTTATTGCCGGTATATTGTAATGATGAACGAAAACCCTTGTAAATATTTTGTTTACGTTCAGTTGATCCTTCAGTGCAACTTGATGGTATGATGATGTTGTTCTGAAAACTGCCATTGCGCCTCTTCGATCAAACATATATACTTCACTCATTGCCAACTACTTTCCCTACAAAACCCGCAGAAGCATACATCTCCGCGGTAAGATACAGCTTGGATCCCAGTTTCCTCACCACCGGAGGTGCAGAACCCTGTCAAAGTCTGACAACCGATCGTACGTGCAAGCGTGCCTGATGTTACGCGAGTGTGTATTACGTACGTTGCACGTGCAGTGCGGCTCTTGACGCCGCCACGCCCGCCGGGCAGAGCCGTAAGGAAGCTTCCCATGGCGGAAGAACACATGATGAGACAAAAGAGTGAAAGTCTCCGAATCAATAAGTGGGTCTTGCTAGAGGTATGAAGAAACACAACCTGACGCGCAACGGTTTTGGTGACCCACATTGTCCCTACCAATGTTGATGTCTGCAAACATAAGCAACCACCTACAGCACGATTTGCACTTCAATACTGTCTGCTCGTAGTGTCCTACTAATTTCGCGAGTTGTGCTGATGCTATTCGCGTCTTCGCTTGCTGTTACCGCTCTCATACTCAGCATGACTAAACGTCACCCCATCGCTCACGCCGAAGAGCCGATATCTCCCGGCGATAACTTTCTGAGGTCAGTCAAATGCCATCTCAGATTCATGGGCGGTCGGGTCCCATTGGAAGTTTGGTCATTGGCGAAATCAAAGATCGGGTGACGTGCAAAATTAGAGCACATGGTATTTCCGCATCTCCGGCACGTGACGCTCGTTTAATCTCACATTCTGTAACTGTATGCACAATGCTGACACCATCATTTGACGTTCGCTGCTATGTGCTCATGGGCTGCCAGTATCCGTTCTACCCTGAGTGATGAGTGTATGGTTCGTTGAACACAATCTCCACGTCCAAGCACGTGTTATGTATGATGCAAGTTATCATAATGGACCTCAGGCTAACGTGTTCATGACCTTGAATCCCATTCAAAAGCCGTTTGCTAACAGCTTCACATGACCAGAACTGTAGCCTTTCCAATACAAGATTTTGAGTCGAAAGAGTGCCACTCTTTAGGTGATGCCAGGAACTTCCTGTGGCTCACTAAAGCATCCTCAATACTGGCATTTTCCTCCAAGGGCGCAGGCGTTTGTTTCCACAGAGCTGGAAATAGACACAATGCCACTTTTCGCGAGCCAACGTTGCGAGAATCAACAGGTCGTCCGTTTGTAGCCACACCCGTCATCCAAGCTGGATCAAATGGGACGCCGGCGTTGCTGAAATGGATTCGATAATCATCGGGGCTCACCATCAGATCCTTTTTCAGCTTGACTGCCTCTTCAACCCAACCTCTATGAGTACTGAGATCTCCAAAACTTTCAGGGCCAGGTCGAACGTCTTGCAGCGTGTGGCTTAGCGCTGTCAGGAGCTGTTCAGCACGTTGCTGGGTTTCAACCTGATGCTCTGGCTTGTCAAACAAAACCTTGGAGGCAATCACGTCCAAGCGCTGTACTGATGTAATGTCTTCTGCGTTTAGATTAGAACGCGAATTTGAATCCGCAATAGCAGATGGGGGAACTTACTGATTGATCTCTGCATATCGTAAACTGCTAGCAGGCTTGATGGCGCTTTCCCACACATTGGTTCCGGCGACTGGAACAGATCACGACAGAAAATTGCACTCAAAAATGCCTGTACTGCATATGGGCTCTGTAGGTGCTCCTTGATATACTCGATGATGCCCTCGAGCTCCTGTCCCCCAGAGCGATTAGCCAAAAGATTCCACAAACTTGCAGTGAGGAATGCTGCAGACTCTGGAGTGAGCAGGTGTTCAGGCTCTTCATCTTCGATACCAATGAAGTAGCGCAAATTATTCGGGATCATTTCCCAAATACCCTCTACCGAAGTGAGATCTGGAGGAGTTGGGACAGGGGTTACCAAGTCTGGAACAACGTGTTGCACCCATCTCGTCAGCTTCTCTAACGTTCTTGTTGCATTCCTGAGATCGTCTTGTTGTTTTATGTCGAATGTCTCAGGCTCTTTCATATGGCTTAGGAGGTGTTCCAGATGGTTGCGTGTGCCCGTTGTCAACGTCTTGTCGTCTCTGATCAGTTCCCGCTGAACTTTTGTCAATATGTCGAGCTCCAATCGCATTCGATCCATTTCGTTCTTTGGATTACGCATCTGGTTCTGCAGATTGCAAGATCGATACGTTGGCAAATTTGGGTGTTCTTTGGACCCGCCGGGATGGGCAAAAGATAAATTCTTGATCGTCAGAGACCCAGTGTCCACAACATTAGCGATTGTCTCATCAGAACTCTTCATGCTTCCTGTTCGTGTTCGAAGAGAGGTTCGCAACGAGGAAGGCTGCGTGGTGTTTTGGACGGTGAGAAGGCCAGGCTGTGGTGTCTGCGGCAGCTCTAACGCTACTGCATCATCATCATCATCATCATCCTGCTGATGCGTCAGCGAAAATCAGTTTGTTACAACGAACAGCTCACAAGCATCTCAACATCTGACTGCGAGCCATGTAGGTCCACGTTCTCAGTGGCTGTCCGTAGCGAAGACTGGGGGGTATTCTCGTAGTTGTCAAGTTCTTCAGCGGTCTGCTCGCTCTGTGTAGTGTCAGCTTGGTCAGACACAGTTGCGGTCGTCTTACGCTCGATGTGTTTGGAAGAGACTTGTCGTCAGTATTGTTTGTATGATTTATCCACTTCTTCAAAGATAACTCCTTGCGTTGAGTATCCATGACTTTGAAGTATTCCATACCACACTGAGGAATGTTGTCAACGTCGATGCAACCTGTTCCCTGTCTCCCAAGTTCTTGTACTGAAGGGTTTGATACGCCAAACACTTTTTTTAGAACATATGTCGCCTGCATCCTTAGGTTGTCCCAAGAGACATTCCTCTTGAACTTCGTCGAGAATGCAGCGACAGCTGTGTCTTTATAGCTAAGACCGTGTTTTATGCAGTAGTCTGCATGATTTAGTATAAACACACGCTCCTCCATTGTCCAGGGAGCCATAACAGCTGACAAGAGCAGACAGGACGTAGCAGACAGTTGTTGTGTAGGCGCAAGGATAGCGAGGTTTAGGAGTAAGAAAGGCGAGAAAAGCAAAATACAGACCTTGTTAGCTCTACCAATTCTCGCTAGTTTCCTGCTTTTGTCGCGTTCCGTTTGCTAGTAATTTCCTTTTGTTTGCTAGCAACACCACTTTCACCATGGTCCAACTCTTACGTAGCGAGCAGCGCCAGGTTTACTCGGGTGCCTAGTCGGAAACATCGAAAACAGTACTTTCACGCTGCAAGTAGTTGCTTGTCACCCCACCTTTGCTATCACTGTAGCTGCGACTAATAATTGCAGTTGTTGTGGTATCGATATCACTCCAACCTAAACTCTTGTCTGTTACTATCATTCCCCTCTTTTCTCCTCGAACGTTACCAAATCTGCAGCTTTGACGCTGTTTTGATAGCTATACCTATGAAACTACGCGAGCGCAAGGCCAAGAAGCTGCCTTCTCCATCGCGTACTCCTAGGAACTTGAAGACAGCCACCAAAGTCCGCCTCACGCATGTTGATCAAGATGCTCATGGTAGCTCGTCCCAGTCTTCTCGTACCAACACACGCCGCGTCATGGCAGCCATCGATTTCGGGACCACCAACACCAGTATCGCTTACCGCCTCTCCCACTGGTCTGAGCATGCGGAAACCGCTGTTCTCGGCAACTTTCCCGGCAACACTCTAGTAAATCGCGACAACGTACAGATGCCAACGGTTATCTCATACAGCAATCCAGGTTCGGGCGCTCCATTCCTGGTAGGGTTCCACGCGCAAAACCTCCACACTGATCCAGCTGGACACGCTCATCAGTCTGATTACCCTGATTTTGGGTATATCGAGCAATCGAAACTGCTTTTGTACGAGAAGGGCGAACATACTTTGGGATCTAGAGCGCTCCTAGACAAGAAAATCGATCGGCTTTTCGAAACACACGCTATAAAAGAAGACTTCGATGTCATTCGCGACATCCTGACCGAGTGTGTCAGACACCTGAAATCTGTCCTTGAGGGACAAGGTATTACAGAAGACTGCGAAGGTATTTACTGTTCTAAACATTTCAAGTTAACTTCTAATGAAGCGCGCGTCTAGTCGAACTTGCGTGTTGCGTACCTACAATCGCTACACCAACCTCGATTCTTGACATGACCACGTGTTTGCGGGATGCGATGCGAGAAGCACGTTTCGGTATTGGGGGAGCTAAACCCTACAACCTGTTCTTTGTCAACGAAGCTGAAGCTGCCATGACGCATGCTCTTAACTCTGGCTACTATGATATCAGAGTAAGGTATACTTGGTAATCTCTTCAACCCACATCTGACAGCTGTATAGGAAGGAGAAGTCGTCGGGAACCTCGATGCTGGTGGAGGCACTACCGATACTGCAGCGCATCGTGTATCACACGGCTTTCCATTGCGTCTGGAAAAGGAACTTGTTCCAACAAAAGGTCAGTCAAACTTTTGATATCGGATGTTCCCATTGGCTAACAGTTCATAGGGATAATGTGGGGAGGAAGCGATGTGGATGCAGGGTTCATCGAGATGATCAAGGACGACCTTGCGGATGGTGCTTGCCTTGGAGTGCTTGAACCAGGTCACACCAAGCAGGATATGATTAACGCCTGCGCAGTCCAATTTGAGGGGTTAGCAAAACGCTTTTTCGAGGATGAGAATGACGGCAAGACGTACATGTTCCGCTGCTACGGTCTAAAACAGAGTAGTACGAACCCTCGACTGCAGCAGGGATGCTACGTGCTGACCAGGTGAGATTCTTTACCATCAACGTACTCCATACACTGATTCCTGGGGTAGCAAAGATATGGGAAGAATCTTTGGAAAAGTTGTAAGAAAGATCGAGCAGCTTATGGTTGATCTACTCGATCGTGCACTTGAAGCGAAGGAACGCATCAACACATTGGTTCTTTCAGGAGGTTTTAGTGACTCACAATATCTCAGACACAGTCTCATAAAGCGCCTTTCTGAGTACAACAAGGGCCATGCAACAAACACTCGATTGATGGTTGCACCCGGTCAGAAAGGTGGGACTGGGACGGCTATCGGTGCCCTGATGCGAACCCAGAACAAAGAGAATGGCCCAGTACGAACACTTCGCCTGAGCGTCGGTGTGATGCGCACGATCTCGTTTGAGCCGGATATGTACGATGACGAGGTGAATGCCCAGGAGCTGTACACCCGTGAAGACGACGGAGAAATATACATCAAAGACGTCATTATGTGGCTTCTGAAAGTTGTAGGTTCTGGTATCTTGCAACACGCAGGAAAACTACTGACGATGTACAGGACCAAGGCCGTCTACAGAGCTCCTACAGCACATCCTACATTTCCATCCACAAATTTGAAGAGGAAGACTTGGAGTGGATTGCAGACGAAGAGTTGGTATTCCACGAAACGTCCACAAAAGATTTTCTGAAACGTGAACATGAGAAGAATAAAGGTATGTGTCATAGCATAGTTTGCTAAAAGCCACTGACAGTTTTCTAGGGAGTATTCCCGGCGGCGTCGCCTCCTTCAAAATGACCCACCTGAGAGAGCGCATTATGAAGGAGACCAGACCCAGAAGATTACGTGGTAAAGGAAAGAGCTGGCTCGTTCGCCTGGAGATGCGTCTGGAAGTGAACGATGTCGATCTGAAGCTCGCAGCTTTCTGGCCACCGAACGACCCCAAAGCCATCGAGGTACCAGGTTCCAGGATCTGCCACAACGTCCGGGGTCTCCTTGACCCAGGTACTAAGTAAAGCGAAGATACTCGCTTCAGTGGATATGCGTGATATTGTAGGCAAAAAGTAGAGTCAACATCAAAACAGATGTTTCATGCCTAGATATATGACAAAAGTAACAGCATAAGCTGCCATGATCGACTGATGTGATTCATTTCAAACAATGTTTGCAGAATCTCCATCGATTAAGCTTTCGAGATAGTGCTTCTTGAGGTGTACGTAGTAACTGCAGCTGAAACCATGTTATAGTAATCTCCGTGCAGTCGGCACTTGAGGTTGTATTGCCACACAATATCCGCATTAGGAAGGTACCACTCTGCTACACAGCTATGACGATACAGGGATGTCCGCAAGATTCGATGGCACTGAGATGTCGCATGGTGACCTGGGGAACAGACTGCGTCCAATGTTGCTAACGGATCGAGACGTACGAAGCAAATCTAATTCTTGAGAAGGTTAAACAAGAAGAGCACATTTGCGTCGTGCACAGAGCTGGAATGCGCGTTGAACAACGTTAGGAGCCCCACAACGGCAGGCACCTCTCAAGCTGACAACATCCCGCAGCAAATTGGACCCGAAAAGCGTGTCGCCCCGCTTTCACGACTTAGCTACAGGGTACGTCGTAACACTGCAAAACACCTGTGTCTTACCACTACGATTATTTCTCTCCATGAACCATCGCTTCTCGGCCTGAAAGATGCGCGGCCTCATTACCCAAGCGCTGCTATTCTGCGCCTCAGCAGCGCTATCTACACAAAACGAAAGACACGAAAGCGTGATTACCGAAAACGGGCTTGTTTTCGGTCATCGTTCGTCAAAGGTTGACGCTGTTTGGGAGTATCTAGGGATTCCATACGCACAACCTCCGCTGGGCAATTTGCGCTTTGCAGCACCGCAGAAATACAAGGGTAGAGGACCATATAATGCGACAAACTTTGTAAGTTCATACTGAACGCTGGTGAGGAGGCATGGTTTGACTGATCCGGTTCACACAGGGATAGTTAGCTTGTGACCTACCTATCGTTTTACATCCAGTTCTGACATGTGCAGTGACTGTCCTCAACAGGCTGCTGTGCAGCCTACGTTTCCTGGCTTCACTGCTCAAGCTCTGGATATCCTGGCTTACTTTACTGCTGCGGCAGGAACTCAACAAAGCGAAGACTGTCTGACTCTGAATATCTGGTCCAAGCCATCGTCGAAGTCTTCAAGGTCAGATAAGCCTGTCTTAGTTCTGTTTCATGGCGGACGTCAGCATCTCTTCCACCCTGGTTGTCTGCTAGCAATTACTCACTTTACTAGGTTTCGCTGGTGGTAATACCAATACCCCGTTTGCCAATGGACAATATCTTGCCAACTCTGAAGATATAGTCGTCGTATCGGTCAACTATCGCCTGAACGTCTTTGGATTTCCCGGCGCTCCTGGTGCTGACACTAACCTGGGTTTGCGAGATCAGCGTATGTCTGTTGAATGGGTACAGAAGAACATCGCTGCGTTTGGAGGCAACCCAAAGAAAATTGTCATCGCTGGACAGTCTTCCGGTGGCGCTGCAGTTGACTGGTGGTCATACGCCTACAAACAAGACCCAATCGCCCATGGCCTGATGTCGACTTCTGGCAATGCTTTTACTTTTCCCATGAACACAGCGCAGAAACAAAAAGATAACTGGTTCATTTTGAGCGAAGCAGTTGGTTGTGGAGCAGCCAGTGACACACTTCAGTGCATGCGCCAGAAGCCCTGGCAAACCATCTCTACAGCCGTCTCCAAGATCGCGCCTAGTCCAGGAGGTAGTCCCGTAAGATCAACTCCACCTTTCTATCCTTTGGTCGACAATCATACAATCTTTGGTGACTACATATCCCTCGCCTCATCAGCAAGCTTTGCAAAGCTCCCCTACTTCCACGGGCACAACGACTACGAACAAGGATACTATGTTATCCCAGCTTTCGCCCAAGGTCGCAATGTCACCGCTGCGCAAACCAGTCAATTTCTACTAGAGTCATTTGTCTGCCCACACTCCTACGAGGCCAGACAGCGTTTCAAAGCCAAGGTACCGACATGGGTGTACCGTTACTTTGGCGATTGGAACAACACTCGTCTCTATCCCACCAGTGGTGCTTACCATGGCACTGAGCTACACATGATTCTCGGCAGCTCTGAGGATGCTAGCGGAGTTCCAGCAACACAAGCACAGAAGGATACTTCTAGACTGTTTCAACGAGCTGTTGCTGCTTTTGCTGAGAACTCTCAAGAAGGTCTCGCCAAAATTGGCTGGCCCCAGTTCGACCCTGATACGAAGAGCTGGACAGAAATTGCGGTGGGTAATGAACCCAAGGCAACATTTGCCAAACCAGGAAAATATGACGAGAAGTGCTCATCAGTAGTTCTGGGTGCTCTCTCAACTTTATCCTGACCAACCGGGCACCACAAGTCAAAGCTGTAGAATCGTTGTTTACTTCACCAGTTTCATTGAGATCGTTGATATATTAACAATCGACTGCACAGTATATAGCATGACAAAATTACCTGTCCTTAACGGGTGCAGCAGAAGTCATTCGAGTGAAATAATGACATATAGAAAAATTGATTGTTTGCATTCGGTGTTGTGTACAGCGAGCGACCAATCTCAGTTGTCTCAAGTAAAACATTTCTCTGAGAACACCACAACTACTACTATGTCGAGCCTGACCGATTCTCCACTACTCCGTACTAAATCATCAATCTACCTATACAGCCAGATTCAAACAGAGAAAGGGCAGACCGTCTGTGTGGTTCGAACGGCAGTTGTGAGAGAAACAAGCACAGTAATAGTCGTCGTCACTGTCCTTCCAGGCAGCGGCACGATCGTAGTTATAGCAGGGCCCGACACTGTAGTTGTACCTCCTCCTGCGGTTGGAATGGGTGTAATGGTTACCGTAGTAGTTGATGTGGCCGTGGTGCGAGGAATAGGCGGATAAGTGTAATCAGGGCCAGCACCCCCAATAGCGCGTTTCTTCTTCTGCATCTGACTTGTTGAGCGTTTTACAGCTGCGAAAGGTGCTGCGTGGAGATTGCCTTTGGGTGCCGAACGTTTGGCAGGAGTCGTGTTGCATGTACCGAAGGTTGGCTGACAGTTTCCAGTGCAGTAAAGTTCAGCGCTACCACAGTAACCATACTCTGAGCAGCAGTTACCAAACGTACTTCCACTGCATGTTTGGCCGGTGGTACCACCACAAGCTCCATTGAGTGATACTCGAAGCGTAGAAGTAGGGAGAGGAGCAGTACCAGTTGGCGTAGCGCCCGAACAAATGCCAAAGGCGTTCTGGCAACCAGCTCCACAATGTGTGTCGCTGGATCCGCACCAACCGTAAGCTGTATACATGTTAGCTTAACGTCCATGCAGTGGAGTCTCATGGAGGTACTCACGTGAGCAGCAATCTCCCAAACCACTACCGGGGCACACGTAGCCGTTGGCCCCACCACAAGTTCCATCTACAGACACTTTAACCGTGGAAGTAGGCGTAGGAGGAGAGCTACTTGAGACTGGAGATGGCGTAGTACAGTTGCCATATCCGGCTTGACAGCCCTCAGTAGTGAGGCAGTAGATGTCAGTACTTCCACAGTATCCATATAATGAGCAACAGCTCCCGAAAGTGGTGCCAGCGCAAGTTTGACCGTTGGCAGAACCACATGAGCCATCCTGAGAGGCAGGTAGTCCCGAAGTTGGAGTACTCGCTGGTGAAGAAGATGTTGAGGATGTTGACAGGCTGCTAGAGATACCGGCTGAAGCTGTACATGAACTAACAGTATCCGTGATAGTGTTAGTGACCGTAGTTACCCCCGTGTAAGTTGCAGTGAGTGTCTGATCAGCACCAACAGAGCCTGTAACAGTCACGGTAGAAGAGGCTTCGGTAACCCTGTGTTGTCGTCAGATGCAAATGACTAATACCAAGTTTGGTACTTACGTGACAGTAGGACCTGCAGCATCAGCGGTCGCAGTTGCGAGGACAGTCGTGACAATCTGATCCGTACTGAAGGTGGGCGAAGCAACAATAAAGGTCCGGGCCGAGATAGTAGGGACTCCAGCAACATTCGGTTGGCTGAATCGCAACGTGTAGGTTCCGGGAGCAAACGAGTTGTCTGTGATACTGGGACATTCAAAGCCAGAGTAAGTGGTAGAGCCGGATGCACTGGGCGTGATTGAAGGAGGAGCTAGGATCGAGCAAGTCGTCGTGCGTCCAACAGTAACGATGATCGGCGTGATGGCATACGTGGATGTTCTTTGTTGTGTAATATAGCGAGTTGGAAAGGAACAAGCAGCACCGTTGTCTAGTATGATCAGTATATTCTAACAGATTCTTTGTCTGTGAGAGTGGTACTTGAAGTAAAACTTCCTGCAATACCCAGGTAGTTTGCATTCACCGCATCAAACGCAAAAGTAGGTGAGGCGGCAATCCCAGACAATGAGGTAACGAGGTCCGGAGACCCGAATCGACAAGCCATCTCAACAGTGAGTTCAAAAGAACCTTGAAGAACAGACAAATGCAGAGTACGTAGTGCCTGCTGATGTCTAGTTGTAACACAGTTGCCGCAACTTATATACAACCATGCCTGTTCCGCGGCGCCGCTTGAAGTAGCTGAATTCCCACACCAGAAATGCGACTGTTATATTGCGGCACATGCACGAGTTATCGATTCCTCTACATAGGAACAGATATGGCGTCTGGGAGATGCAGAATTCCGATAGATTCGCTGCTTCGGTAGATGGGAACGTCCTTGTAAACCTGTGCTGTTAGCGAAGGCTGCCTCTGTGGTACCCTAGATCCATGAGATGTATATTGCAAGGCTACGCATATGGTGTAGTTCTCAATTTCGCGCAAGCCACAGCCGATGGAGATCCACGACTACGGCACGCGGTCGCTCAATCAAGATGGTTTTTAGCCGGTTCAAGAAGGTAAACGGTCCAGTATCGAGATGTTCCGCAAATCCTTGTCCAGGTTGCCAGTGACAAAAAATTGTTCTGCCAGGATCGAGTACCCCGCACTCTCGCTGTCCAATTTTCTCATGTTCAAATGAGTGTCCAAAGTTGGCCTGAAGCAGTTTCCAAGACGTGAATACATCGTCTCACACTTACAATTCTAAGCTTAAGTATAACTTTTGACGAACTTGACCCGCAAGGGCAGCAAACGCCAAACTGACAGGCGTCCCTGCAGAAAGAATTGGAGGCGTACCTTGCATCAGCCCATGGAAGTTCTGGCCATCGATTATGTACCAGGAGGGACTCAGGGGCATAGGCGCTCGCATCTTAGCGAGCCTATCGACGCCCGGGTCCTCCCGCACCCTAAGCCCTCAACCACACTCTTTGCTGTATGGAGCCTGCGTCCGCGGTATCTGGAGGCAATTACTTCCTGTAATGAATAATCTGTAGCGTCGTGGCATTTCACAATATATAGCGCAGCAGTCGTGAGTGGGTTGTTTGTACGCAAGGGGACTGGAAGATGCAGTGACTGAATCTACCCTAGGTAGCAATACAGAATAATAACATTACTATTCTATAGGGCTATCTAACATATATATTAGTAGTAAAAGGGCATTATACTATTATTAGGTACTATCTTGTGGCTAGTAGCAGTGTTGCGTGCGTGGCGTGTTTGGAGTTTCCTGGTGTTCTTAGGAGGTATTCAATCAATAATGACCAGCTTCTTCGTAGAAGGACGACACAGAATTGCGCATTCGTCAGATAGTATTGCCCTCAACATGGAATTAGTGATTTGGTTGTGCTAGCATGTCAGTCGCATCGTTGTACTGTCCGATTCTACGGTCTTGAGTCTCGTGACTCACACATGCGACTTGAGAAGCTGGTATTCGCGTCATGGCTCTCCGGGTCGTATTTGTGGATTTGAAAGATGACTATAAGCAGGAGGCTGGTACGAAAGAGCGGAGTGAGACGCAGCTAGCGTGGATCAGTCATCACAACATTAGCCGCACCTGACGTCGCACTGAGAAAGTATCATGTAATACCCTCGATATCACACCGGCCCATCGTGCGGTATTCCGCCGTTAGTGTTGCGCCATGCATATCACCGCCACGCGGCGTTTCCGTTGCGAAGAGGTGTGGAAGGCGTGTTGTAAGCATAGCTCTTCCGCCTACATCCTTCATACTGTTCTTTCTTGTCCACAAATTCCACTCGGCCTTTAGCTGCCGAAGAAATCCAAAGCAGTGTGAACAGCATTTATGATTCCTGAACTAAAAGTGGAGATCAAGGATTGTGCAGCAAAATAATTGATTCTTACGAATCGAGTTCGTGTCAAGAAGGTGTAATCCACAAACCGATCGCTACAATGGACCAGCAGCTGATATACACACAGATGCTTGCGACCCTCGGACAAACACTGATTTATGACGCCTCTTGTCTTCCAGCCCAACATGACCAACCCCAATTTGCATGTCAACGCGTAGGCTCGCTTACGTCCGCAGTGCCTGTAAATTCAAATCACTATTCTTATCATTCTTAATCAGCAGTCCAGCTACGATTAACAATCTTATTATGGTTTAGCGGTTACCTTTATGATACGTCTCTCCACCGGCTTATACAAATCGCAGAGCCGCGCATAGCTCGTAGTCACATTCTATCAACCGGATCGCAGCGACCCTGCTACAAAACAACTAGACACTTTGCTTTCGGAGAATGAGCCTCACAATCACAAACCAATCACAAACGTTCTCAGCGTTAGATGATCAGGTAACGGGAACCAAGACGTTGGAGGCCAAACCAAAGAAGGTTAACAGTGAGGTGCGAAAACAACAGAATAGGATAGCATCAAGAAACTACCGTAGGTCCTCGACAAAACTTTAGCTACATCGTGCTGAATCATATGATACATAGGAGAAAAGCGCAAACGCAAGCTCCAACACCTCCAACACCTCTTGCAAGACGAAGATCCAGCTGAACAGGGAGCTCGCATGAGGTCAACAAGTCCTTACGAAGAGAGATCTTGTTCCGAGCCGGTTAATCTTGAGCATCCCACAACAACCGTATCTCCACGCATTCCAGCTATGCTAGGCGGCTTTGGGTCTCCAAGTTTCGAATACATGGCAACAACGCACCGTGCATGGACTACGAACACCACACCGTCGGCTGAGGAACCCTTCACGACGAACCAGTCAGATTTCGTACATATGGCACCTTATAATGCTGGCTACATGGCGAGCGCACCAACGTGGAATGTTGGCACAGACTACTTCAGCTCAATTCCGACCCACCAACCAACATACTTTTCACATCCGCCATCATGGTCGTCGCCTGGATTTGAGCCAACGTATTCACAGGCAACGAACCAGCGTGGAGGTTCTCGCGACCCGGACCCTTACCTTTCTATTCCGCCATGGCAATCCCAGGAAAAGTTGTTCGATCAAACATATTCAGACCAGTACAGCAGGAGACATCGCTCGTACAGATCTTGTTGAGTTTTTAGCGTTATTTTTTTGAGCATTTTTCTTTGAATCTAGAATAATTTCGTCTAACACCTTATATTACTACTACCTGCGCTGCTGTAGTTGTATACCTCCATTACGAAGAAGCTCGTTCGTTTAGTGAAACATTTGTGCCGCACCACCCTGGGAAGTAACATAGGACAATAACATAATTATACTTTAGAGCTAATTTATATGTATGCTAGTAGTAGAAGCGTGTTACATGATTGTTACTAGGTACGCTCTAGTGACTAGTAGCAGTGTTGCGTGTGTAGAGTGCACAGGGTGTTCCAGTGTCCTCAAGAGGTACTCTGTCAATAAAAACAAGCTTCTTCGTACAACTTCTATACCCATCCACAAAACACACCCAAGAATAGTCTTCAACATGGTATCTCGCTCCCAAAACGCCAAACATTAAACCAACTTCGTCAAAACAGCAAGCCAACCCCCCCATCCATTTACCCAGTAACATAGGAAAAAAGTAACATCCAAACCTCCATCTGCCTACCCACCCCCGGACCGCAAATTCAACCGACTATTCGTCAGCTTCCTCGTCAGCCCCGTCCCCGAACTCATACTCGTCTCGCTCTCCTGCCAGACTTCGCTCCTCGCTTTGCGCTGCTGGATATGCTGCAGCGTCTTCTTCAGCGCAGCATACAAGTGCTGGTTATCACTCATATCAAGATCGACCCAGAATGAGTAGATGGATAGCCGGTTACGATTGACGTCCTTGAACTGCTTCAAGATGTACTGCCGCGCCGAGCTGTCCGGGTCGGTACTACTGGGTTCATAGTCCGGGAATACGGTCTCGAGGGGTGAATAGCGCAGCTTATCGCGGAAGCGGGTGAAGTTATTGAGGAGGAGGATGACGGCCGAGTTTGTGAATTTCGGGGACGTGGTCCAGGATTCGAAACTTGCAAAGTCGTCTAGGAGCTGGGATTTAGTGGTTTGGCCGTAGAAGGGGCGGTCGTAGAGAGATACGTCGACGGTGTAGACGAGCGAGGTGACGCTGTCGAATTGGTGGAACCAGCGCTTGCGGAATTGGTCGGGGATGTAGCCGTTGATGTTGAAGAGGTGGACGTCTAGCTCGTCCCAGTTGAAGCGCAGCTCTTTGATGCCGCCGATGGATTGGTTGAGGCGGATGATGTCTGCTTCGCTGGGTACGTAGTCTTCTGTAGCGATCCTCTGGACTTCCTGCGCATAGTATGGTGCGTATTGTGGAAAGTCGATTTCGAAGTTCTTCAGATATACTCGCGAAAACTCGCCGCTGGTCCATAGGTGTTGTACAGCAGCTGCAGCTGCAGGCGTGATGTGATGCATATCCACCAGGTCCACCTCGTCCAGCAAAGTGGCAAAGTCGTGGTTTAACGCTGGAGGAAGGTTGATACCGGTGTCCCTCAGCAGGTCGATCATAGAATGAATCAACAAGCGTGTCGTCGAGCGTACAGCGTCCCGAAACTTCATACGATCTTCTGGTGAATAGTAACCCTCAGCGTACAAAACCTTGATCTGATGCATAACGAGGTCTTTTCCGCTGTTATCCTGCCCCATCAGCAACAACTTTGTTTCACGTCGCAGCGTCATGCTGTCTTCCTGCAGCGCACGATCAATCGCCTCTGATCGGATGGCAGCAGCAGCATTGTCGTAATCCTTTTCAGTCGGTTCTTCGTAGACGTCTTTCCTTTTAAATTTCCTGTAGTACGAGGTTCTCAACCCTTGGATCCCTTTCGAAACTCCTGTGAGAACGTTCATACACCCGCCATTCCATCTGGATGACCGCGCTAGCACTTTCAAAGATAGGTCGTCCTCTTTCCTAATCTGGCGACTTTTGTGCAGCAGAATCTTGCGCTGTGCACTGGTGTGACTGTTGCGGTCAGAATGTGTCGAGCTTTACAATGGGCTCTACTTACCATTTGCATGCAGCGAGCAAAATACGAACGGCGTCCGATTGTCGCGCAGCCACATCTCGAAGCCGTTCCATAGCTCGACCGCCAACGGCGTACTTTAACTTGACCGCGCAGTCCACTGCATCAGGATCCGGCTGTCGAAGGCTCGCAATCAACTGATCCATGTGTCGCACAAGTAACGTGCAGGAAGCCATCAAGACATCCAGATCAGAGAGAAGTTGAGGGTGCAAGTCGTTGATGGCATAGTTCAGCCAATCGTGCACGTTATCCAGATTCGACCTCAATGCCGTGAGTTGTGCTATGAGGTTAATGGACGTTTCATTACACCCTGTCCAACGGTCGTGGAGCTGGCGCAGCGCATTGATCCCCTGTCGCAATCTGTCTATGTTGGTTCCGACGGTACTGATGAGCTCGTACACCTTCTTTTCGTTTGGCGGCGCGCCCGCCATTGCGCAATCGGGTGTCGCAAGGTGTGTAGGTTGTGACGGCTCGCGACAACTTGCATCAAGTCAAGGCGAGGTGGAGAAAGGGCCGGTGATAACTGTCGCAAATTGCAGATCTCAGCGGTCGGTGGACTTGATTTAGGTTGGCGCTTGTATGATGGCAATCACGGGATAAGTTCCGGAGTTGTCAACGCCAGGGAAGATGTGGACCAATAGCTCGTGCTATTAAGCACCGGGAGTGCCAGTTGGCCGACAACAAGTGCATCCTCTGGCGCCAGTAATCGTGTGACCTCCATGATGGATACGAAGGGGGTGTAAGCCATTATGCCTTGTTCGAGCCGCAAAATGACTATCTTGGAAGTTCACAATAGTGGTTGAAGATTGACTCGACGCAATGCAAGGGAACGCGCTCAGGGTTCACGTCAGGCACGCGTTTCGGGTTCACGTGCGCTAGCCTGAACCTTAAATTATGTTTCACATGGCGCAGCTGGCAACTACCCGATTAGCAGGAACAAAGACTCCAGAAGTACTACTATATTCACAGTCACCGTTATCACCAACGGCCACGGTCATTTTCGTTTGTATTCTGCAAATTGCGATTGCCGTTGACCCTTTCCAGCCTGCAAAGAAAAGGAGATGTGGCTGATGCACAACGCTAGCGGATGCGATCGCCACACGAAGATGCCCTGTCGTCATCGTTAAGAGTCACTCTGCAGCCTACGATGAAAATGCTACAATCCCACAGCCAGCGATATTGACTATGACTCTACGCCTCGGCGTTCCAAGTATAGTAATCAGTGAATGTTTACCCTTCACAACACACATGCATGTATAAACAGCAACATCAGAAATTCCAACAACAAGAACAACAACACCAACAACAATGGCAACCCTCAGCACCCTCCCCAACGAAATCATCTCCCTAATCACAAGCCACTTCGACCGGCCCCTCGACCTCCTCCACCTCTCCCTAACCAGCCGGCGCCTCTGTGACTTCACGCGCCTGGACGGCTGGAAAGCCCTGCTAAAAGGGCGCTTCCACATCACAGGCCTAGACACCGATGCCCGGACCTCTGTCCATGGACTCACCACGCTATACCGGAACTGGAACCGCAAGGGCTTCGTGGCGCGATACCTGGAGCCCAGCGTCGAGACGACGAGTTTGAATTCCTGGGAGCCGGAAACATGGAGGGGTCCCAGGGGCCAGACGATGGGGTATCAGCCGTGCATTGATAGCTATGAGGAGACGTTTGGAACGTGGGGGGAGCGGAGAGAAGTGTTGGTGTGGTCGGCTGGGACGCAGGTTGTGATGAGGGTGAAGGAGACTGGGGATGGGTTGGGAAAAAGGTCGTGTAGCGGTGATGATAAGACGAGGACGGTGGATTCGTTTGGACATTCTAACTCTTGGTTCACGTATAAGATTCCGGATAGCAGTGAAGGGCGAGACGACATCACTAGTTTGCGATTGCTTCGACCGCATCAGAAAGAGGAGGGGAAAGAGGTGGTGGTTTTTGGAACCGCATCTGGGCAGCTCACACGATTGGATATTAACCCTGAGCGCGCCGAGACGATTGAGCAGCATTTCGACACGCTGGGACGAGCCGTGGGTGCTATTTCCATATCTTCGTCCAGCAGCCCCATGCTCGCCGCTACACTCGGAGATACGTCGTTAGCACTATATCCCCCCTTGGACGGCGAGACATCAGACACGCCCATCGAGGCACTATCACACGTAACGCCCATAATCCAAGGCGCTCGGAGCGGCCGAATCTGGTCGTGCAATTTCCTCTCTCCCGACAAAGTCGCCATCGGCATCGGCCCTACCAGCGAGCCCATCCAAGTGTACAAAATCACCGCAGACGGGTTCCTCCCCACCCCGCACCGCTCCTTCACACTAGGCACGACGCGCAGCTCACAAACATCCATCTACCCGCTCCTCCCCGTCCCAGCACGCACCCAAGGCAGCTCAGAAGCAGGGAATGTTTTCCTCTCAGGCGGCTACGACGGCATCGTCCGCCTACACGATGTCCGCTCGCCCCGCGACGTCGCAAGTCTATACTGGGACCCCACGAATGACTCGCCCATCTACTCGCTCGCTGCCCAGGGACAGGAACGCATCGTAGTAGGCGTGTCAATGCACAGCATGCTCAAAGTCTTCGACCTGCGCCTCTCAGGCTCAAACACGTATCACTCCCTCCCCCTCTCCCGCTCTCCTCTACCAGCAGCAGCATTGCGCAAACCGCCCCGCCCCCGCGGCGTCCAAGACTACGCAACCAACGCCATCGTGAGCGCCACCACGACCAGCGGCCGCACAACCGCCATCTGCGGCGGGTGGAACCTGTACCTCAACCCGCGCCAGCCACCAAAACGAGACGCCTACCGCACCGACTACTGGCGGGGCCGCGAGGACTCCCCCGTATACAGTCTCTCGATTCCGTCAGCCACGAGTGTAAACCTCTACGCGGGATTAGAGGGCAGCGTGCAGAACCTCGTGTTCCACGGCATCGCGGACAAGCATCTGGATACGCTGCTCTCGCGGACTGTATCGCGGTACGCGGCTACGGGCGTCGTGGACGATAGCATTTCCTACACGTCTGTGACGTACTTTGCAGCCAGCGGGGATGTAGATGTGCGCGCGAGTTATAATCCGCGCGGGGATGTGTTGAATTTGGGCATGTATGAGCAGGGGAATGAGGAGGGGTTGGGGATGCAGTTGCTGGTTCAGGATGGGGTTTCGACCGAGGCTGCGAAGCAGGGGTTGAAGCGTGGGGAGGAGGAGGGGAAGTATAGTGGGTTGGATGAGCGGTGGAAAGATATCAGGGATGATGCGGAGCGGTGGACGAGGGGGGTGCCGCAGGGGCCGAGAAGGGG